>KN887100.1:43654-54564 GCA_000934455.1 Apostichopus parvimensis
CCCCCCCAACCCTGTTTTCATCATCAACAAACCACAGGTATTGTAGCATATATCCATGGGCACAAGTATTAGAGGCATGTTGCAACGAATTCTCCATATCAAAATTAAATTCAAGCAGGTTTTTGCAATATTATTATTTTGATATTTTCTTTTTGCCACCACTCTGGTTTTTTCATTTTATCGTATACTTTATAAAAAAGAAAATGGCAGATGAAATATCAGTAAAATAGCACACATTCATCAGTATCAGACATATATATTGTGAATTCGGTGTGTATACATACATGTACGGTATACAGGACTCTAGAATATAAGAACAGTAATCTCCTTGTTTGTACTCATTAGTCGATGTTGTACTTATTTGATTAAACTTGTACTCTCACTTGTAAATGGCAGATTTTTGAGATGGCATGAGTTTCTCTATTATTTCTCATCTCAATCCTATCTACTTTTAATCGCTAATTGGGAGGTGGGGCGGGAGGGGGGGGAGATGTCTGTGCAAGGTTGTAAATGTTTACTTGGCCATACGGTCACAGTAGGGTGAACTGTGTTCCCACGTCCCCGTATAGCCACACTTTATACTGTTACAATTATTATTGACTGCCCTTGTGGTCTTTAAATAGGCACAAAGAAACTTGCCTGTGTTATCGGTAATTTTTTTTTCATTTAATTGTTCCAACGGTGCGATTCGAAGGATCTCATGGCATACTGGCACAAAGGAGATCTCTTCTTTTGTCGCCTTCACCTCCCTTTTAATTGCGATAATGGAAGGGAGGGGAGAATAAATTTCTGATACAGGAAGGAAGACAATGACCGAGGGTTTAATGTACCAAAAGTGGAAATGACAGGCGAAGGTCACTGACACTCGCTTCGCCAGGCCAGATTCATAATCGGGGAGAATAGGATTAGCCTTATTAATGGGGGTGTGAGTTTGGTCATGGAGAAGGTATTAAAAGGGGAGAAAGAAGAAAGAAACCTTGATGAAATGGGATTATAGATTTATTTTAGGTCCATGAGATATAGAAAACCCAATGTTCTGTCCATTACAGACAGTAACAACTGACAAGGCTACAGCATTGGACGAAGACGACAACAAAGGATTATGCTGGGACCTAGTGCGGTGTTTGGTTCATTGTGTTTGCCACTTTCAGGTGGTTAAACTATTGTCCCCCTCCCCCCCCTCCACGGAAAGAGAGGAACAGTTACTTAAAGACAAGCTGGTATCGTTTAATGAAATACATAAGGACCCTGGGGCGTTGAGACATAACACTGTCTTGAAGGCTTTGTTGAAATCTTCCGTCTTTGCCCAGGGCTCATCTTGTAAAGCCGTTCTCACGTTATTGGAGGGGGGGGGGGCGAGGTGACACCTCTTGTCAACCCAGAGATTGTTCCAAGTCGGGAAGCAGGTTTTACTCATTATTATTCATTACCTTTGTGCTCAAAATTTAAGCCTCGTCGTCGTACTACTACCGTAGGTGGATGTGGGCAGTACTTAAAACGTAACAAACAGTTTTCTTTTTCTAAATTTGTAAACAGAGGTTGAAAATTATAACAACTTAGGGAATGTTTTGGTTAAATCAAAAAAGGTTCAAACTGTAGAAATGCATGAGAACAGTCACATGACTTAATTGACCTGGTATAATTTCGGATGCCAAGCACTTCGCTTATCAACAAAGAACAAAAAACTTGCTACAGCCGTCATATTGCATTATCATTAGTTTGTGTAGCAGGGCCAGTCTGGCTGTGTGTTACAAGTATCTGGCATATCTGTGTGTTGTATATATACGCAGGGAATTATTTAAGCGTTCATACATGGCAGTATTTGAAGTGTTTGAATTTTGGTCTCTTATAAAATATGACTGTACACGGTTCCTGCGTAAAAGAGAAAAAAAAAGAAAAGAAAAAAAAATAACTGCTACTGTATTCATCTTTGCCCTTTTTACAGCAAATTTTAATCATTTTGCATCGCATTTTTGCGATGCTGTACTTTCTAGTTAAATAATAACCTGCCACAGGTAAAAGCAGACAGAGTAATACTCCCTGATGAGTTTCTGAACTAATTTGAATTAATTGGCTCTGTGTGTTGTTTGGAGTGAAAAACTGTGTGCCTTATAATGCAAGAGTTCAAGTACATCAGGAGGGTAACTTTTGCTGGTATCTTTTGGTCGTAAGCCTTTCGCTGGTGCAAAATGGCGGGCTTGTAGTTTGAGCACAAAAACCATCCATGGGTCTGAGTACATGAATACGAGGAACAAAGTATATTAGTATATATTTGTATATAAGTATGGACTTTAGTGTTATAATTCTGCTAGGTGGATATCAAAGCTTTCCATCATTTCAAACTAGGAATTCCATCACTAATGCCCAATCCTTCTAGGGCATTTAATGTACGGCAAGCAAATCTTTTTGTGTCGATATGCACGAAGGGCTTATTTTGTAACAGAGAGGAACCTAATATCAAAGGGGGACAAGATGAAATTGATGTTTGCTTTGGGATAGTTTGTGTGTTTTGGGGTCCACATATGTGATCGTATGTAATTTAACATAACAGCCTGCAACACAGTGTACATAGGAAACTTTCTGACCTATTATTTGCCTTTGTAAAGTATTTAATGTGACACATCTGAGCAATTGTCACATTTGGATAATTTCGATGCACTTTGTCAAACATTTGATCAACTTTTTACCCGTCCCTGTTCTAGCACCTATATACCATGTAGGTCATGTCAATCAAAATTAACCTTGGATGGCACAAGCCAGGCCCCTTATACCTATCCCTCCCCTATCCTACCCCTCCCCTCCGCACTCCAACGGTGCCTTCATTGTTAAAAGGCAAATTATGGCTGAATTACTAGAATCAACGCATTCAATAACAATGTCTCGTAAAATAGATTTATGGTAGCCCAACCCCTCCCCTGCCCCTTGTCACTAAGGTTGTCTCCATCTTAAATTCTAAATAAAAACACATATAATCACCGATTATAATATTTCAATTTTTACATAAAAAATGTGAAAACTGAATTGTGTTAGTCAAGAAATAATAGCATCATGGGTTTATGATTTTTGTTTGTTTATATGTTTATGTTTGTTGTTTATTTTTTTCCCTGCCAGTTTTCATTTCATTCTTTCCAGTAACTAATCTGTCCAAGCCCTCTTCTTTTTTTTCTTTTTTATTTCTATAAAGACATTTCCGTACGATTAAGTCCATCATTCGTCTGTCAAATCTTAAGCCTCCCAGTCGTAACATTAATGCAATAACAGTTTTATACTGTGCACCGCCCGAATATGAAAAATTATCGACGCCGTTCATTAATCTTGTCACCTTGTTTAGTCTATGTTACTAATTACATCCCTAATTTAGACAGCATTGTTCAATTATCGATCGGGCGATGCAAAGATTGTATTGATTTTGTGTTAGCTCAGTAGCCGTTCCCATTCAACACTGTGTTTGGAGTCGGTACTGACATCATCTGAGGGGTTGAAACTTCACAGGCCTGACTACATAATAATCAGGTCCATTAGTAGTAGTAGGAACTACCTTGCCTAGCTGCCTGCCTGCTTTCGTTTTACTCAGAAACTGCTATCATAATTGGCTTGAGTGCTGAGAGAAGCAATATTGATTTATGGGCTTGACTCTTTCCACTCACTCTGGCTGCAGATTTAAGCAAAAAACCTGCTCTCTGCTTAGAGAGACCTTCCATCTGGATAGGATTATCAGAATTTATAGATCTATTTTGTAAGTGCCGTAAAATGTCCAAGTAGCAAGTAGCCGCTGTCTTTCAAACTACATTTGGGGGTTGGGTGGATGGGTGTTTTGGGACCGGTCTGCTGATATGATGAGGGGGAAAGCACAGTCTAGCTACAGTAGCTGCGATTAATAGAAATAATTGGGAGAAAGCCCTGTATTGGTCGTGTTGACATAGATGATGTGTTAGTAGTATATACATGCTAAAACATGTTAATGCAAAACAAGGCAGCAAAATAACAAACAAAATGCTTAGTAAAACTAACCTTCATCGAATGGTACAAAGAGAGGAAACGTAAAGAGTGTATTCATATGTACAGTAGTATAAAGCAAGAACGCAGCTTGTACTGATCAGACTGGATAGTGTGCTTATAGCTAGAAAATGTGCTAGATGGTGCGCATATTTATTGTGATTTATTACCTGCTGCTATATAGTTGTTAATATTATGTTCAGTGAGATGGTACAAGTACTATTTGGTGAAGTTTTGCAATGGAGCAGGTATAGGAATGGGTGGGAAAGAGTGGGTGGGGGGTGGGGGGATGGGAGGGAGAAAGGGGTAAGGAGAGAATAAGAGGAGGCAGAGCAGGACCGCTTGATGTACACTATACTGTACTGCATCATGAACTTGAGGGATTAAGTGTTTGCCAGTGTCTGCTTTTAGTCAAGTGACTCAAGTCAAACCGTAATTAGTGTTTTGTTTTATAGAACAAAGGTATTTTGTCTCTTCTTGATTTGCTTCCATAATTAACGGTTTCTGATTAGTCTCAATTTGCAGACGTAGATAGTGCACAAGATTGTCACCGACGACACAAGACTGGAATTTTTTTTGGTATCCCTATGACATCTCGAATGGCTTCCTTGTTGGGTTTTTATCTCCTACAGTACGTATTGCTGAAGTTAAAAACTTTAATCAGAATCGTGTTTTTTCTTGCGAGGAGTGCTCTCAGGAAACATTCACCGTTTATTATACTATGGCTAGCCTAGAACATTGGTCTATCGTATATCGGGATATATATAAGTCACTAGCCACACTCGACGTGGTACGTACAGTAGGCTATACTACTGTCATCAAGAAATAAAATTGATCAAAAACCAGGCTGTCGAAGACATGAATCTCCACTTCCGATCTGACAGTCGTTGTGTCTGTTTAATTACTCAAGTGCTGTTTGCCTTGCAAGGTCACTGGGTGTTCGTTTCCTGTGATTGATTCCATTGGGTCAGTTTATTCGGTTATGTACGTTGGTAGTTGGTTTCCTGCCAGTTCACCTATGCGGTATCAGTCCCACCCCCCCCCACTGACTCGATCGAGTCTACAGCCACGAATCAAGTCCTTTGGTTCTGCCTACTGTATATTTTGTGTTACCGTACAGTAGGTATTGCCGAGGTATAAATGTACACAGATCTCTCTATCATTCCCATTAGCAATACTACAGCCCGGAGCCACAAGGTTGCGGTTGTTGTTGAAAACATTATCAGTCTGATCCGGTTGGTTCACAACTACAGTATGCCAGGTGGTGGCGATCATCACCAGATGGTGACGTGAACTACTGTAACCTGGATTTCGTCATTTAACGAACTTATTTTGTCATAACACCAGTCTTTTATGCTATCAAATACTTATAGTAAACATGTATATCTATTCACAATGTACAGTTCATGGTATATATATTTTGCCTTACTCGAACATACGGAACAGCAGACTTTTGTTCCTAACTTACATATATATTATTTTTTAATTTTTTTCTTTCATACTGGCTGTTTTGAAAACATAGAGGAATCATTTTAGCCCTGACAAATCCGAAACCATTTTTTTTATGAGGTCAGCTATGCAAATATTAACATCTAATTCAGCAGCTCCTTGAGTTTTCAATGCTTTATATCCCATGTGACTAAAATCCCATATGACGAACATCCCATCAACAAATATAGAGTTTGATCTTAGAACCCGAGTTTATTTTCATTTTATATCAATTTCCATATATTAAATTGATTCCCATTTATATATCCATTTTAAATTGAAATGAAAGTAAACAAAGGAAATCTTCTCGCTTTGCATCTCTGGCAAAAAGTGTCTGTATCACGGTGACGAAATTTTGGGGATCGAATCAAGTTCATTATAATTAATTAATTATATAATTAATCACTTAATACACTTCATTGATAGAAAAAAAGAGAATTTATGATGTAGGAGGGTGGGTGTTTTCAAAGCAGTTTGATCAACATACATACATATATAGATACATAGATTAATATATACACGCACACGTACGTATGTACGTACACGTTGCATACATGTTCAAACTCAGACACTGATAAAATTACACAAGATGGACGTAAGGACTCCTATAATAAGCTGAATTGTCAGGATTATTATTATTCCCGACAAGAAATATTGCACACAGCTCTCAGTGGAGTCTTTGCTCTGTGATGTTCATAACAGACTTTGTTTTTACTCTCTGGAGAGATTGTGTATGTGCGTGTTTCTTTTCTTATTTTGTGTGTGTGTGTGTGTTTGTTTTTTCCTTTCTAAGGACCATATTTATTATTCTAAATGTATGTGACAGGCTAGTTTATTCACCGACCTGTACATAATATAACGAGCTTTGACCAGTCAGTGAATTAAATTCTTGTCAGTAGATGGGTGCAGTTATCTGTGATGTTATATTTCCAAACTGTTTCACGGTGCATATGTACATAGCCACCTGCCACCGTCAGTGAGTTTCGACAAGAATCACGCTCAGGTGCACAGACATGATGATATCAAGAAAGGAATATTATATTTCTGTATTCCATAATTGTCATTAGTGTTTGCAATCAATAAGTGACATTAAGTGCAGTCAAGACATTACTTTAATTTCCTTCGCTCCTCGCTTACCTGTCTCCTCACAACCTCATGTCTACCGTGTCTTGAGTAAACTGGTAACCGTTTTAACACCTCTATGACCGGACCCCGCCGGTCCAATGACCTCCCTTCATCACAGGCGCGTAGCCAAGGGGGCAGCCACCCCCCTCCCCCTTGAGCATATTTTTTTTAATGTTTTTATGATATTGCTAGTAATTTCAAAAGAGAAAATGCTAAGATGCAACTAACAAGGCCTGGGAAGTGCCATTTCCAGCAATCTGGGAGGCATTTTCAGCCAAAATTTTCTTGTACGCTTTGCGCCAACTATGGTGGCGCTAAGTTTAGATAGTTTGCAATGCAGTATCTACGGCTCTGATAGTTTGCCTAAATTTTCGCCCCTCCCTTGGCGAATTCCTGGCTACGCGCCTGCTTCATCATTCAATGTACCACCCAAAGTGTTAAGCTTGTAGCAATATACCGCTACAACCAGAATGGCTGTGGCTTTGTCTTGTCGACATCCTGTGGCTCTCTGGATCTTTGATGGGAATTACCTTCTTTTTTTTTTGGTTGGTGTGACCATACAGGAAACAAATGGTTTGTTGATTAAATACCCATAGGAAAGAAATACAATATTCAAGCGGTCAGACAACGTTTGGGGTTTGTACCCGAAAAGTAGGAAGCACAGTAGCGCAAGGAAGCTGCTGCCCGCAGGTCGACCAAATATTTAAAGGCATCGAAGATTCGCCCCAAACAGCGTGCCGCGCTCTGAAAAAGTTAACTTTCCGTTGCTTGCAAGTGAAGTTTTCTTCTTGTCGCTACAAAATGCAGACAGTAATGAAACGTGATACCTTGTTATCTTTTATCTAGACATGAGATGTCCATCGCTGCTATTTACACTGTGTTGTGGGTATTGACCGTAGCTGTATGTACTGATTGTACACTAGTGTCTAATTATCGACGGTAGCAAGCTGTGTGTGTGTATTTTCTGGGATCGATTGTGGTGTCTAACACTTATGTTACACCTCATTCGAAACTAGGTCAGATTACCGGCATGAGAGGTTTCTTTGTGCGCGAGTCTTCACTCCCTTTAAGGAGCTCTAGTTAACCTGCGGAAAACCCGTCTCATTATTTGATTACGATGCCGAAAGGCACTAAGCCTTTCCCTTCCCGTTTCGCCTTCCCCCACCCCATGCCTACCCCCAACTCTTTTCCTATCCTTTTCCTTTTCCTTTCTCACTAATTCTGGAGCAGTTACTGGCCATCTGTGGCCAAGGTCAAAATACTACAGTAAAATGTCTAGTCCACAACATCTCTTGGTCAAGACAGATTAATAGTGTGTTGACATTGAAATAGTGCAAGAAAGGGTGCTTGATGCAAACAAACTTTCGCACCTCCTCAACTTAAGAAAAAACATTTATATTTACAGTTCAGGCGTAAACAGTGAGGATTTTCATTCAAACTTGTTGTTTTTTTGCTTACTATGGTTTCCTTTGTCCTTGGGGGAAAAAAAATCACTGATATTTGGGCAAGATTATTTTCTCCATGTTTTTTAACCCTGGAAATCCCTGCAAGGGTACATAACCTTAACATCTTTTGTTGTGGGTAAATCTATTTTAACACCAACATAGACATGTCTGTCTGTTATGTTTGCTTTTAGTATTTCACTGTATGCTGCAGACTTAAATGCCAAATGTAACTCAACAATGTAAAGCTCTTTTGCTATCGCAGGTGCACCCAAGTATACAGTTTACTCTAGAGATAAACTTCAAGTGGTGGGTATCATTCCCATAACTCCGGAGAGGTCAAAAGTTTGACATCTTGGTGTCCCTGAATACACTTTTGTTAGTTCCTCTGACATCACCAAAGTCTCATAAAGACATGTCTTGTTGCTCTAGAAAGTCTCATAAACAGATTAGTTCATACTTATAACATGGCTGATATTTAAAAAAAAAAATAATTTTAAGTTTTATGAAAGGCTAAAAATGGAACTATGTTTGTGATTGATCAAAGAGACAAGGAAGTATTGTGTCCCAGTTGAATCTAATACTTGCGGTCTTCGATGAAAAGGTTGATAAAGTCTATCTCCTTTCTATACGATAAATGCAACAGAAATGATTTGAAAAAGGCTCTAATATCCTCTGACATTATGTCAGAGATTGGTTAAAGAAGATTGGTTCAAGAAGATCACCAGATAAAAAGAGGAGAGATTATAGGTTTGTGACTCTGCTTGACAATGTTTACATGAATTCTTCAGATTGGAGCAATTCATAGGTTTTGCATTTCAGGGAGATACATAATTTGCAGAAATTGCTACACAAAGGTATCATAACAGCAGCTTGATATATATATACAGACAACAGTTTAATATTACATATATTTAGGTATTTCACACAAAGAAAAAAACTATTCCCAAAAAATTGCTTACGTTCAGTGTTTTATAATCATTGTATTTTTCAAATGCTCGTCGTCGGGAGTACAGGAGTGAGTGGGAGTTCTTTGTGTTAACCAGTTACTTCAGGTGATACTTGTTACCTGCAGACAGTTCTTGAAGAGGCCCTCTTCTCACCTCTGCTTAAGCTACTTAACCCAGTGAAACATAGCTCACCTTTTGTTTAGATCATAAAGGGGGGAGTTAGATGAATCTCTCCCCCCATGAATGCCCTCTTGAAAACAAGTTTTGTGTTGGTGATGAATACCTTTACCACTTCAAACAAAACCTTTGAGACACCTTGAGCAGAAAAGGATTTCTCAGTGATTGAATATACTGTAGACATGTGCATGCCTGTATCCTTGCAGTCAGGGTATTTATTGATCTCTACCAAGGAGAGGTCAATAAAGGAGGAGGGAGGGTATGGATTCTTCACCTTAGACAGGGAGGAACAGATGTAACTTGTTTGAAAATTTCTAGGAGAGATACGTGATCTCTAGGATTCTTTGAGGCTTCTCTCAGAGTCTCGGTACTTGAGAGACTCTTATGACCAGAGTACGTGTATGTGATAAGCCTTCCCAGCTGTACCCACCAGCTGGATTTGCACTCCCTTCTCTCTCTCTCTTCCCCCCCCCCCCCCCCCTCCTACCCCTCTTTTGAATTGTCAGGCACGATCCACAGCTGGAACAAAGTTTGACTAAATTGCAGATCTATCTTACGCTTAATTTGAAGGAAAAAATGAAGCATTTTGTTGTTTCTTAACACTTTCAAAATTTTGTTGTAATACACAATTAGTACAAATGTTACTATGTAAATTCCTGTAACAGTTGTGTGCAGTTTTTTAAGCTTGACTGTATATATCTAGTCAACTGTTATTGCTAAAGTTAATGGAGCCAAAAAATCACCAGTTTTCCAATTATTTTATGTAATTTGAAGCATTTACTAATCTGAAAAGAATTGTCTAAACGACAAAATTTTCAGTTTTGAATGGAACCAGTCGTTAATCATTCATTTATACTCTGTTAAGTCGTTGAATCTATCTTCCTTTGAATTAAATTTGGGGAAAATTGCCACAAATTTGGTTGACCAAACCTAAACTACTACTTTAAAAGGTTATGTCAACTTAAGTTTATCAAGCTGCTTTTATGGATCAATAGGTTTTGTCCTAAAATATGATAGAAAGTCAAATAAATGGTCACTTTAAACTTCAACAATAATTTTACTGGGCATCATCAAAGGTAAGTTTTTTATCTCACTGAGGTGATTTATTGTCTTATTAATTAATATCTGGTGACCATAATGTGAAGTATTGATACTGCCAGGAAATGACTTTTGAAAGCTTTGAGCAATTTTCAGCCTGCCAAAAAGTTTCATCAGGGCCACAACGGATGTCCTTAAGCACAAGTTGTACAGGAAAGAGATAATGCTATGATATGGATCAGAACTGTATAAATGTAGTCACATGTAAAAAAAAAACCCAAAAAAAATGTGTTTTCGTACAATTGTTTAAATTGTCATATTTGAAGGTATTCAGACCTTATGACCTCTGCGATAGTCTCTTAGGAAGCAGGCAGTTTTTATCAGTGTTTACGGAATGAGTACATCTAGTGTTTCAAAGACTGGTACTTATAGTGACTCAGGTCTTACTGGTCTCAATTTCATATTGTACAAACAAATCTTGTTTTCGGGTTAACTGTGGATATGTGTATAATACAAATGAATCATGCTTCAGGTAAACCTAATCTGACCTGACCTTTAAATCAAAACCGCTTAAATTTCTATTTCTTTTTAACCTAACCCTACAGTCTATAAAACCTTTCTTATCAGTTTCAAATATTTGAAGATTGGATTTATATGTCACTCTTTACACTTGACTTTTATTTGAAGTGTTTCA
>KN887100.1:63901-85253 GCA_000934455.1 Apostichopus parvimensis
TGGTGGCGCTCCGCTTAGATAGTGTCACGTGAACTTTCGGGCACAAAAAGTTCTGCCCCCCCAAACTGAAATGGTCCCGTACGCCTATGCCTACAGATCATTGAATTTGTTTGAAAATAGATATATCATAACAATCAACCGCAAGGTACAGGGTTAACAATACTCCACTAGGAGATTTTCATGCTCAAAATAGACAATGATGCTTTTCCAAACTTACAGTGATTTGATTGGTTAATAGACCCCTTACCTATTGTCTTTGGACATTCTTGCATCTGTAGTGATCAATGAACACAAAGTATCTTGTTTAACAACAATCATTGCAACTTTCCCCTGTGTAGAGATAAGGAAGTTTTTGCAGCAGCGTTACGGATACATAATGAATACTCACTGAGCAGCAACATTATGGATACCTAATGAATACTCACCGAGCAGCAGCATTCCCGATGTGTAATGAATACTCATTGAGCAGCATCATTACGAATACGTAATAAATACTCACTGAGCAGCAGCATTACGGATACGTAATGAATACTCACTGAGCAGCAGCATTACGGATACGTAATGAATACTCACGAGCAGCAGCATTACGGATACGTAATGAATACTCACCGAGCAACAGCATTATGGTTAAGGAATACTCACTGAGCAGCAACATTATGGATACTTAAATTGTTGTCTTTTTCTCCTAGGACATGATCCAGACTACTTCAACGTCCTCTACATGGTCCTGGCAGTCATCGTTTGTTTCATACTCTTCTTTGGATCCATCGTAATATCAATCTGCCTCTATCAGAGAATGCAAAGCAAACAGGAGAGGGCTTGTATGACACCCCTAGGAGCAGATTATGGCCCTACCTGCACCTCTGACATCAGAGCAGTTCCAGCCGGTGACAGTACTCTCAAAGTAAGTTCATACAAAAACTTTAACAAATATCAATGAGTATCTCTTCGGGTAAATTGGTAATTGCTTTGCAACCAAGTTTTTTCCATAAACATTGTGGTCTCATTTTGATCAATCGAATGATTTATATTTGGGTCATTTCAATTTTTCTGTTGCTTAATCACTTACCTGTCTTCCTGCAACATGAGCACTCTCGCTTTACCGTGTCTAGAGTGAACTGGTAACCATTTTATTACCTTACAACCTTCTGTTGCATAGTTAAAGTTAGAGAGATGGATGTTTCGATCCAAGCTGGATTGTCTTCAGAGTTAGCAGTTTGCTCACAGTTGTTTCTCCTTTCACTTCATCTTAGACTTATTTTGTCCGTAATTTCATGATTTCTTAGGTATGCCTACCATCATTAGATGTTTCAAGCCATATGCTTTAAAGTTAGAGACTACAAAAAGTGAAAAAAGGTGTTTTTTTGGGGGGGGGGGCTACATGAAAACCATTTGATGTATTAAAAGTGAATGTGAATAATTGAACAATGTATGTTATTATGAAGTGTGTATATATAATTGAAAATCGTAATGAGTTGGAAAATCAAGAACAGCGGTTAAAAACAGAATCGATGTCATCATTGCTTACATTAGAAATTAAATATGTTCATTGGACCAACAAATCTGTTGTTGTTGTTAACACACATCAAAACTCTTGATTTCTTTTCCTCGTATCTCATGGATTTAAATGATTGGCAATTTTTTTTTGGTGGGGGGGTTCAGTATCAGCCTCTTGTAATATTTAGACATTCCCACCCCCCTCCCCTGCCCCACGCTTAACAATCCTTTGGTAATAATTTTGGGGGGGGGGGAATTTCCCAGTGTCGTGTGTTTCACCATTAAATTTGGCTCAGTCAAGATTATGAAATATCACTTAACATGCTCATTACGTTTATATATAATTATACTCGACGAGTGCAGAAGTATACCATTATGGAAAAATACGGGTCGTCTTGAGAGCTTCGGCAAGACTGTTTTGGGTTTAGAAGAGCCCCTCGGTGGAAGCCTGATGTAAGAACTGTGTGAAATGATTGTGAGTGTAACGAGTGGTTCTTCAGACAACAGAGTAAGCTTGCTAGACTGACTGGCTTTGTTCATGCCCCACCATTGTACGTGGAGCGCACAATATACGTAAGAAGCCAAACTAAAGCCATTAATCAACGTAAGCACTTCCATCTTGCAAATTTTTTAAAAACTTGGGGTCTCAAAAATTTTCAATTTTTGTTTTTCACAAAAGAATGACAAAAACTTGAATGGTCAGTTTTATGCTCCTTGGAAAAATTAACTTGGTTAAAAAAAATATTGTAAATGACATTGTTGTTAAATTGTATGTTGTATTCCCCCCCCCCCCACCCCCTTTTGCAAGAAAAATGCATTCTTATTTGAAATTTACAAAAAAACATGCATAGAATGTTCACTCATATGTTCAGTATCTTTCAAACCAAACTGCAATTGAATTTCATCACAGTATAGGTTTAAAACCTTCAATGGTAAATGTCTTACACTGGTGAACAGGTGTGGTGGTCATTTGCCCCCCAAAAAAAGTGCATCCACCCACCCCCACCCTCCCTCCTTGTCCCCACAGCGCACATTGGCCTGGTGTGATTGACTTCCATAGCAATCATGATGACATTTCAAACAAAGAACATTTCCAAATGTCGATCTGTAATACTCATTATAAGACGTTGCCATCACATGAAAAAGTGCAAATCGCAGCGACATATTTAATAAACAAAACCCTTTACACGAAAACCCTTTGTACCTTTTGACATCAAGCATGCTAAATTAGGCCTCTTCAATGTTTCTGAATAATGTCGCACTTTGTCGGCGATGATGATATTGAAACTCGAGTGGAATATTGCTACCTTCATCAATATCGTGGCTGGGCGTTCTTAAAAAACGTCCAGGATGTCGATCCATCAATCGTCTGGCAGTTTGCCCGATCCATCAATCCTCTGGCAGTTTGCCAAATCGTCTCGGCTGTTTTTTTGAAACAACCGTAAACGGTGACTCTCACGAACAACCGACTGCAATTTTCTCGCCGTCGTCTGAAACGTCATGAAACGACACACACAAATGTTGGCGATGTACATAAATATATCATAGCCTTGCTCTCAGTGTACAGAGCAGCTATTTGCTACTTTTAGCTAACTGATGCTGAATTAATAAGTTCAAACAAAGGATTCAGGAGTGAATAATTAACTGGCAAAGGAATTCTTCCATTCAATTAAATCTTTTTGGCTTGCTTATTTTTCATTTCTTCCTTTTTATGGGTACATTTTTAACAACATGCACATTTAATATAACCTTGTTTGGTCATTTTTTTATTCCCCCCCCCCCACAATTTTTGATTCTATGCGATGGTGATGGTATGTGTGTGTATTACACTTGCTTGTAAACACCGTAACTCAAAAAGTTTATGGTGGATTAACTTCATACTTGGTATGTGGATCCCTCTTATTGAGTACAAGAACTCTATTGTTTTTTGCAAATTTCAATTGTAATTTAGGGTCAACAAAGGTCAAAGTCTAAAAACTTTTTCAACACAATAACTCAGAAACTACATCTTTGTTGAACTTCATACACAGTATGCAGATCTAGCTTGGTGATTGCAAGAACCCTATCGAAAGTGGTGGAGGTCAAAGGTCATTTGTGTTCAGCACTTAGGTCAAAGTCTGAAATTCTTGTCAACACGATAACTCAAGAAGTACATCTTTCTTGAATGTCATACTTAGATATAGATCCAGCTTTGTAAATGCAAGAACCCAATTGAAATTGGTAGAGGTCAAATGAGGTCAACTGTGGTCAAAGTCTGAAAACTTTTTACACATGATAACTCTAAATTAAAGCTACAATTAATCTGGTAATTCTCCAATGCAATGATTTCCTTTTTGGTGAACATCTATAGTTTGGTCAAATTCAGTTCTGTTTTGTGAAGGGGCTCTGATAAGTCTTCAACAAGACATGTACAGACATCCAGGAAATGAAATCTGCTAAAAAAGTTGATAGTTATGCATTCAACAAACTTAAGTGAGTCCTTGTCAGTTTTCACCCTATGTGCTACAAGGTGTCAACAGGATACCTCAAATGATCTCTCAAAAATTGGCCATTTTCTCTGCGATTTATACTACTGCAGATGACTTTAAGCTTGGTCAGTAAGTTGTCAGATTATTTTACATGGTATTTAAACAAATATCATGTATATAGAGCTTTAGTTGGTGGTAGAGCTGATTTGCTAGCTCAAAGTTGGTATAAAGGAAAATGTTCTTTTATTCATACATCAATGTGTCTATATTTCACATAGGAGAGACTGTTCTTTCTGGATATTGAAACAATTTTGCAATAGAAATTTTATACTGAAAAAAATCCTGGATTTAAATGGTAGATGCCCATAAGGGAGTGCTACATATAAGAACTGAAACGCTGTGATCTTTTCTGGTTGTGTAACTTAATTCTTGGACAAATTTAACTCACTGGTTCTACACCAGTCAGATACAGTAGTTATTTGGAATTTTGAGCAAATTATAAATTGCAAGGAATCACAAAGCCAGCTGGGATTTTGGGGTATTTTTCCTTTCATTTTCTTTTTTTCTTCTGACCCAGAATTGTATAAACGATTAATTATACGAGGTCAGAGGTCTCTAAAGCTGCCTGGTGCGGCATTTAACTACACATCATATTTCCTGTATTAGTAGTTATGAATTATCCATGCTATCACTCAGTCCAGCAATCGCACTGACTGTACATAGATATTGCTATTCACTTGTATAATGATAAATTATAAAAGGCCACATGTAGGTCTCTAAAGGAGAATGGTGCGGAACTTAACTACACATTGTATTTCCTGTAGTGGTAGTATTTCCTGTAGTGGTAGTTATGAATGATTTATGCTATTACTTGTGCCAGTATCACACTTACTGTAGATATTACTATACTAAAATGAAGATATATATAGTTAACAATTTCTGTAACGTTCCCCAAGCATGTTGGTGGCTTTTACTGACGGATAAATTCAGAGGAGAATTTTACTTTTTCGTGTAAAATGAGGAATGTGTAAATGGCAACATCCACACCTTAAAGTATGTCATGATTCATTTTTTGAACATGCAGCTTTCAAGACAACCCATCTCTTTGATAGATCTGTTTTGAAGTTGTAGCCACAGTTTGAACTTGAAGCAAACAAGCGTGAATTCATAGGGTTTGAAGATGCACATGAACTTGACGAAAACAAATATCACTTAACTAAGAAATTGAAATCATCATAATATTTATTTGAATATTTGTTTATGTGAATTGCTTGGTTTGTTCCATACCAAAGTGAAAATGAAACATGATCCACCTCAACTTGCTAGGTGCACGCACCCTATTGTTTTGTAAAAACCAAAGATCATTTGAGGTCAATTTCTGAAAACCTCAAAAACATGTGCATATTTCCAAAAGCTTAGATGACCCTCATACTTAGTGTGTTAATGATATTATTGAGTTGTTTGTTGAGGTCAGAGGTCATTGGAGGTTGAACAGAGATCAAAATTTGAAAACCTTTTCATTTTGTGATATAAATTTGAAGCTTGGATGAACTCTTACACTAAGGTATGTGGATCCACCTTAGTGAGTACAACAACCCTGACATTTTGATTTCTGTGAAGGTTAAAGGTTATTTGAGGTTAACACAGGTCAAAGTCTGAAATCATTGTCAACATGATATTTTCGAAAGTAAGACTTAGATGAATTCAGACTGGCGATGTACTGTGGGCCCACATTAGTGCGAGAACCCCTTGTCACTCAATAACTTTCAGACCTCTTTTGCAACGTTTCATTTTAAATGTTCTATAAAAATTGGCGAAGGAATCAACCAAACTTGTTGGATTTCTTGGTATAGTAACCTTATAATTGTCATTTTGTGCGTGCGTGTGTGTGTTTACATACATATGGGAAGAAGTATATTGTAATGATGAGTGTTAACTCTATTCTAAATGTCCTTGAAGTGGATAGAAGCGATCACTGTGTATATACCAGATATATTGTAAACACGTGCGTATAGTTTTGATTGCAGCCGATAGTTTATTTTCGCTTGTTTTGTCTTCCTAGGATTTGTTCGATCATTCCAACACTTCGGGCAGCGGCTCTGGTCTGCCCTATCTCGTACAGAGGACCCTCGCAAGACAGATCGTACTGGTGCAACAAGTCGGTGAGTGATTAAATGGGTACCTGTGAGGTAACTTGTCATTGGGCGCAGTATATAACTGCTGCCGACTGGAGGGATTGTCTCTGGGACAGGTTATCATTGACCAGGGGAAATATAATGTCTGTAAAGCGCTTTGAGACCTATCACTGGTATAAATCACTATATAAAAAGCAAATATTATTATTATATTATTATCGTAACCTGATCAAGATCTCTGTAAATACATTTTGTCCAATGTGATGGTACATATTTATGGTAACTTTGAGTGGGGGGGGGGGGGGGTGTAAGGGTATCAGGTGACGACTTTTCATAATTTTCAAAGTGTTATTCATCATCTTTTCTGATTCTGAATCGAAATTGTGAATTGCTCGGTAAAATAAGTCAAGTCTTACGTGAAGTCTAGTTGAAGGATGTAGAATACCAACCGAGTATGCTGGTATGTGGGTAAATTGGAAATAGTAATGGCATTACTACTGCCCTTTAAAGGGACAGTAGTGATGACGAACTCCCTGATTTTGCTCGGTGGTTTTATAGTCGTTCTATCCTTCAGCTCTGTGAATTAATGGATAAGTGTCGACCTGATTCCGCCTGATATAGAAGAATTATAGATTGTAAAAGGATAAATTTCCCTATACTTTGAACATGCATTGAAGTTTAATCTAGAGTTTTTGCTAACTGGGTGGAATCATTCCACGAAATTGTCACAGGACAACAAACTTGACTCGTTTCACTAGGCCGAGCTACCGTAGAATGGCTTTCGACAATTTTCTTGTCGATCCTTACAATGTCACTAGTATCTGGTCGTCGTTTTGTCGCTATTTTGCAAGAAGCTCCCCGGTGTTGAGGGACGTACAACTTGATTACGTAGATATGGAAATTATTTTGTCCCTACCCGCCACAGAAACTTGAACAATCTGCGGAAAGATTTATTGCTTTGGGGGTGTAAACAAATTGGGACAATGTCTCACGTTTGTTACTCACGAACGAACGAGATGACATTTGGTTTTCTTTTAAACATAACTCCCACAGCTACTTTTCATATTAGCTCTGGTCACATGTAAAAAAACTGTTTTACAAGTTGCATAATTTGCAAAGTAGCTTAATTGGTCAAGTTAATGAAATATATTGTCATGGAGGTGATAGGTTTGAATTGAATTTTGAATTTTTTGTATTTTTTATCAGTTGAATTTTTTGTATTGAATTTTTTGAATTGAATTGAATTTTTTCTCCTTAGTCTCACAGTCATAGTAAAAAGCATTTTCAAATATGGTTTTTAGTCTCTCTGAATTTTGACACATTCTCTACTATCAAATTATTTTTGATAAAGTTACCACTTTGCCTCCCTCCACACTCGAATGAGCCCCCTGGCACAAAATGAGTGAGTAAAAGTGTTGAATACTACAAGGTCAACCAAATATGGAATACAGGCTCACGGTTAAATGTTGACACAGTCTGTCAGAATTTGCAATTTATAAATGAATGCAGAATTCGGCCGAATTATTCCCCCACATCGTATTTCTCGTTTCCTATGGGTTTGTCGTCGCGATAGGAATCGTTGGAAATAAGTCGCGTCGTGGTTAATACCAATTTTAATAAAGTACTCTCTTATCCAAAAAGTAATCAATTAACCGAAAGGTTTGGGGAAACCCCATCCAAGAAAAACATAACATTCTCTCCATAATAGAACGATTATTAACATACTGTAACAGCAGTTTAATACCCCAAAGTCACACTGTTTTATCTGTAAGAGTGAAGAGCGTAGGCAGGACTCACTCGTGCGGCCAAGTCGTAGTGATAGATATAAATTAGAGATAGCATATATATATATGGACGAAGTAGGGTGCAGGGAATTAATCAATTAGTGTTTTCAAGGCTCTGAGTTTTGACTCTTATGAAATAGTATGGTTTCCTGTATATAACAAAAACTGCCTTTACATCTTTTAGTACCTGTATAGCAAAGTTGCCCATTGTCCATGTACAGCAGTTTGTAATGTAATGTATCCAACCCCCCCCCCCCCTGCAGTGTAGTTCTTCTTGTAAAGCATATTAATATATGCTACACTTATATTTTCAAATCTCAACAATATTTTTTTTGGGGGGGGGGGGTTTGTCAATATCCAATTTGTACACAGTGCCTTATTATTGGTAATCATGATTTATGTGATAATATCAAAATAAATTCATAAATTTCATAGTTTACTGTCGTAGAACCCCTTACTGCTTGATTAACCCTGTAATGTTTAGTGTTAGCATATATATCCAATTTTGTCCAATTTGTACACAGTATATACCATATTATTGTCAATAATGATTTAAGTGATAATATCAAAAGAAATTCATCAATTTCATAGTTACTGTCCTAGAACCCCTTACTGCTTAAATTATTCCTCTAAGGTCTGTTTGTAGTGCACACGAATGCCGTTCAGTCTAAATGCCTCTAAAACACTTATCATTAGGATCCGTGAAACTTAACAAGGTAATCAATCTGTTTGTCTTGGTAGTAAATTGTGGTGGTTGAAAAAAAACCGCTTCCTAAGAATTAGAGCCGCTATGTTAACATCGGAAAAATCATGATCTTCTTTCCATGTGCACATAAATGAAGCGGAGAGAAAACTAGAATTCATGTTAAGGGGGGAACGATAAATGTTAGTTTACAGGTATCGTCTCCGAAAAGGACATGATCAGATCGGCAGGAACAATAGATTTAGTTAGTTTCCATCGGTGCCTATTGACGTGTAAGTAATGTGCATCACAGACTTCCTTTGCGTGATAACCTTGTTGTAGTCGTTAAAGGTAGAGTTTGAAAAAGTACAGCTGACCTCTCTCTCCCTTAAAATGGGAAACTGGTTTGTTGGACCGACCGACTGTCGCTCTGTCTTTTAACGGGTGTGTAACAACAACAACAATGTCCAGCAAATGGGAGGAAGACAACATGGATGGTTTGACTTTTATTATGAGGTCAGGGGTCTGTACGTGTACAATGTGTGAGTAACAAAGACCAGCTTAGTATTAGGAAACTGTGGATGGGTTTTGTCTTATGTCATCTCATTCATAAACTAAGTTTTTCAAAAGAGAAATGTTGCTGATAATAAATTTAGGTAACCTCGTGGTTACAGTACATAGCTAAACTTAGAGCTCTCTTAGATAGCAAAGTACTGTAGGTGGTTAATCTTGTATTCAGTATCTACATTTATTCAATACCAGGCTCCCCCTCCCTCCACCCCCCCCACCTCTCCCACTCCCCTCCTCCACTTTGTGTCAGAAATGGTGTTACAAATAAGTTTGAAAAGTTTGTGAACATTCTTAACCCTTCTCCAGCATAGAACACACCAATTTCTAAACTGATATTAATTAACAGAGAGTAATTTAGTGACATTCAATTTTTGCGTCGTCGTAGTACTTATTGGAGGGCTCTGAATTTCCTCTCCACGTAAACTATTCACGTTCCCGAGTAAAAACCTGGCTGTACTGTACTTCCTAAAACTTTTTATCTAGCACTTTGAACATTTTGCATGGCATTTTGGAATGCGATACCAGAAAAATCCCCGATTAATGACCAACTTTCAAGTCAGGGTTTTTTTTTGTTTTTTTTCGGGATTTTGTCGGGGGTTTGCAATTTTATACCAAAGATCCAGATGTGCTTCATATCAAAACGAGATTGCAAATCATGCTGACGGGAAGATCCCCTCCTCCCCTCCTCTCACCTTCCCTCTCCCCCCCCCACCCTTCTTGGAAGACGTGAAATAATCGGTACTCGACAATTTTGTGTTTGTTTTTATTTTATTTTCAAGACGGTATTTTAGAATTAACTGTTTGGTTTATGATACTGTATGCAAAGTAGCACGCACAAAAATACAAATAAACCCAAGTAAAGTCGGTGTGTTTGCATTTTGGGTCACCAACATTGTACCAAAACCTATGTAAGTATTTCACTCAAATCCACAAAGAAAAAAGAAACGAATCAGATCCTCTTCTACATGAATTGAAATGAAAACTTTGTCAATTAGTCAAGCTGTACTGAGCTTCCTTGGTATGAGAGGGTACACATGGTTTCCACAGAAGGTAAAAATTTTAAAAAAACTGTGCCTTTAAAGACTTTTTCATGGGGCCCATGCGCTTAATCTCAGTTCAAAGCAGATACCCCTAAGTGGATAGAATTGAAGTGTTATACAATCGATAAACATGTTTGCAAGAATTGTGAAAACCTTGTAATCACGATATCTCAATACTGGAATCTTGGGCGGACCTCTAATTTAGTGTGTAGTAGTACCACATTGAGTTAAAGAAGCCTATTGTTTTTGTGGAGGTCAATTGGGGTCATCAGAGGTCAAATTGTCAAACCCTTGTAAACATGTACACCCTCACTATACATTACGTCAGATTCATGAAGAAAACTGCTCATGTTACATCATCGAAACCACAATGCATTTTTGCATTCCGTTTTTTTTATTTTTTTAATTGTCGTTCAGTAACAATCACGTATCTATATCTTTTGTCTTGTATCGTCGCTTTCAGGGAAAGGACGTTACGGCGAAGTCTGGAGAGGGCACTGGCTCGGCGAAAACGTCGCGGTGAAAATTTTTAGCTCGATCGACGAAAAATCCTGGTTCCGGGAGTCGGAGATCTACAACACAGTCATGCTCCGACACGACAACATCCTCGGCTTCATCGCGTCCGACATGACGTCCCGGAACTCTTGTACGCAACTGTGGTTGATCACGCACTACCACGAGCTCGGCTCCCTGTACGACTACCTAAACCGGAACGTCATCGACGCCCCCCTGGCGTGCCGGCTGGCCTTCTCGGCCGCGAGCGGGCTGGTCCACCTGCACACGGAGATCAGCTGCAACAACAGCAAGCCGGCCATCGCACACCGGGACATCAAGAGCAAGAACATTTTAGTGAAGCGAGACCTGAGGTGCTGCATCGCGGACTTGGGTCTGGCCGTGCTCCACACGCAGGAGGACGGCTGCATCAATATGGGCGTGAACAATAGAGTGGGTACCAAACGGTACATGGCGCCCGAACTCTTGGACGAGAGTATGAACACTATGTGCTTTGAGTCCTTCAAGAGGGTGGACATCTATGCCTTTGGTTTAGTCCTCTGGGAGATTGCAACCAGGTGTCAAGTCGGTGGTAAGTTTATGACGATTTCAAACGTTCTTTTTTTTTCATCTCTTCCCTACGGGTATGGGTAAAGATCGGGGGGGTGGGCGGAGTGGATGCGATCAATTTTACTCATTTTAAAGCTGTTCAGAATAGCCTTAGATATTTGGGTAAATGGTTAAATGAAAAACGTAAGTAAACATGATAAGAAGAATTGTTTTCTCCAGGTCTGAGTAAACTCTGCAGCACGTACCACCTTACTTCTCTAGTTACCTCTTCTCCCCATCCTCTCTCTTCTCCCCATCCTCTCTCTTCCTATCCCTTCTCCTCTCATATCATCTTGTAGACGTCTGACATATAGTTTCTCCTAAACATGTGCATTATTTGCAACGTATGGAACTTTGACAGATTTGTAACATCTCCGATTGCTTTAAGAATTTGGTACTTTCAACAACAAACCAAAAAAAAGGACTAACAAAAATTTTTTTAAAAAGAAGGCCAAAAAATTTACGTTCATAGCATTTTGGCACATTTGCTCTTTACTCAAGATGCAGACCAACATTTCGTCACATATGAAAGTACCAAAACTACGAAGTTGTACGACGCTATTAAAAAACGAATGCGACACAGTAAAGAGATGAATTTATAAAAAAAATAATAAAAAACCACGACATGGTCCGTTGACAGCCTTTATTAAAAAAAAATTTGTGGCGAGGTTGTTGACGCGTGTATCAGAGCGAATAATACCACCTGTACTTGTTGCAGCGATAGTACATTAGCCTAGTACCTCTATATATTCTCGGCTAATCGTGAGTGTTGCGTGCAAGGTCAAGCAGCTACTCCCACAGGGTCACGTAGTGATGGAAGAAAAAAAAGGACTTTGTGCATGCCTGACAACAGAAAAGTACCAGTGAACCCGATGGTATGGCGTGTACGGTATGGTGTGGTATGCATAATGCACAGTGAAATATGAAATTTTTATTTTTTGGTGTTGCGACAAAGTTTATCATAACTTTTCTTCCCCCCCCCCCTCCCCCCTCTTTGTTTTCTGTAATAGGCTACAGTAAGTTTATCAATACATGATGGAATAGCCACGCATGCATGCTGTACCACCAGAGCCTGGTTCACTTTTGTGTAAGATTTCTAAGTGCAATCGGTTTCCCAAAAATTAAAAAAAAATTAAAAGATCAATAGGAGTGTGTGATGATAAAAATTAAAGGAAGATTAAATTTGTACGGATTTCACCTCTGGTCTACCTCCCTCCTTTCCCCCCCCCCTCCCTCCTTCTTCCGCTTCCCTTTCACCATCCCTTTGCCACTCTGTACTAATATATTAAATGAAGTCAGAATTTCTTGGGCAAAGTGAAGGATGCACAAATCCTGACGTTATTATATTACAGTATTAGAATGTAAAGCATACCTACAGTACATTAATTACAAGCAGTTTTTAGAGTTATGCAATTAAGAAATAAATTAAAAAAACAGAACTTCAGTAGTTCATATTTTAATACCTCAAGGATTTAACAAAAAACAAAAATTCAGATTTGATGACTCCGCAGTGTTATACCCAAAACATATTTTGCATAAAAAAAAATGAACATTTGTTATTGAGAAATTGATGGTTTAGCAGCTGCTCCCCCAACCCCCAGGACCTCCCCCCTCCCCCTCCCCCTCCCCCCACGAAACATGAAACTCCAAGAGATACGATAAATCTATCCTCTAGTTCTAATTTTCAAAATCTGAATTGTCTACCATTATGAGGTCTGTTCTAAAGATTTATGTGAACTTCTGTTATAGAGGCCTCTTATGTCTTACTTAAGACATTCGACAAGACTTCCATAATTTATCACAAATCACCTGAAGCCTCTCTCCGCCAGTTCTTCCGTTTCCAAATTCATTCCGAGTGACAAATTTTTCCGTCCGTCCCTGTTCGCTGAAAGGTGCGACAAATATTTCATATCCTGCTATATTATTTATATCGGATACATTAAATATATGTATACCAAAAAATTTCTGCAATTTGTCTTTGTCCATGAATTGTTGAGGAAAATATGAACAACAGTTTCCTCGTTGGATATGGTGAAAATAACTCGACGGAAATAAACCGGCTGAATTATTCCTTGAAGCTGGGGTCCGTGGAATTCCGGATCTGACATAGTCCGGCCGATCGTTAGTGATATTGAAAGGAAGATAATCGGAAATTGCCCATATTTTAGCAAAACTTTAAAACAAAAAATTGTTGAAATTCTAGATCAATTCTAGTTCAATTATTCTCAAAATGGAGGAGAGGTAAATGCCATTTAAGTCAGTGTCTCAAAGATATGAAATACTTTGGCAGGGGGAGTGATTGGGTCAGTGACATGCACAGGATTTTGGGGGATGGGGGCAGGCTGGGGGAGGGGGCCAGGCTGGGGGGAATGGGGCCAAATTTCCTTGTGACTGATTTTGTGGAGGGGTTGAAGGCAGATCAAACCTTTTTCAAATTTTTGATGGCTGTTGCAGTGTGATCACTGAATGTGTCTCCCCTCTTAGCGGGGGGGGGGGGTACTTGTCTGGAGGGGGGTACATCTCGTTCAAGGTTAAGTAAGTAACGTATCATAAAATATTGACTGAAAACACGTCGATGTATCATTACTGACCGATCTCCCTGTAACAGTAAGTGAGACATCCGAATGTCTGTGTTATCACAAAAGATATTAATGGAATTAGGATTAAATTTATATGAACCTTTTCGCTGGTGATCGTATCATATCAAGACATAATGAAAATACTGATTTATGTGTAAAATATCAATATATCAATATCTCCTTCTATCTCTTGAGTACTGAATAGTGTTTTCTCAAACTCTGTACTCAGTATCTCTGCTAAAATGGATTAAAATCACTATTTCAACCATTTACAAGCTCAGTTTGTTATCTAATGTTTAAAAATCCCACCATTTAAAAAACAAAATTATTTAATTTTTTTTTTTTTTTTTAATGTATTAAGCTTGGTTAGATTAGAGTGAGCACTGAGTACAGTATTTGTCGAGTAGGGGCAGACTCAAGTTCATCTTTTGTCGATTATTTTATTTCCAAAACCAGGCCAAATTGTTTCAGTGGATTTGAAATGATTTTACATATTTTATCAGGACGGTACTTCTGTAAATCTAGCGTTGGCTAATCACCAAAAGTAAAACCGTCAATCCGTCGAGCAACGGAATTTGGAAGATGAAATTAGTTTCATTTTAATATATATACTACCTTGGCAAAAAATAAAAAATAAATATTAACCTTTCAGTACTTGACCTCCTGGGTTTTTGTGGAAAAGGAGGCTTATGAATTTATTCATCGACCCAATTGGATTGGACCGCTCCGAAACCGTTTATTGCCGGTAACACCATCGATTGTGAAAATTCTAACACTTGTGATTCTCGTGTACCGGACGCCCTTCAGTGCTCATAAATAATACTGCTTCAAGTTATTAAAGTCTGTTCTCTCCCGATCGTGACTTCCACGCCTCCGTGTGTAAAGAGGTGTCATCAAACCGATGCCGTTCGAAGCAGGTTTCGTCTGTTATAAACTTCCCTAGGATGGTTACACACGCATGGCGTTGCGTAGGGCGATTGGAAATTCATCGTAGAAAGATGTTGTTTGACTTCTTAACTGTGTTAGTCTCCAGATGTCATTCGGGAACCAAATGTATTAATTTGACTTTAGAAAGTTTCCCCAATTTTTTTTTTAATACTTTTTATGAAACAGTTTGCTCATGGTACGGTATATTGAGAGGGCTTTTATAGGACATCAATGACAAAACAGAGAAAACAATATTAATTATGTCGGGGTAGAAACGGTGAATTTAGAAACCGAGAAATTCAATTTGGGGAAAAAAATGGCAGTTCCAAAGTTTCCAGTAAAATGTACTTCGTTGTTGCACTGCAAAGTCGGACGACATGAGTAATCCACTGTTTTCATCGTTTTGTGGTAAAGAATTTTGAGGCAAGAGTAACAGATGAGTCTTTGCCCAGTTAGTGATGAGATGGGGGAGGGGACGGGGGGGTCCCTGATAGTACTTTAGGGTAATACAGCTCTCACAGCAACCAACTTCAGTACTGTACAAGGAGAGGGAACTTACCAAAGTTGTTTCATTGGGGAACGAACTACCCAGTGAATTTCAGGTTTTATTGTTATTATTAACTTTTTTCTATGTCTTCTTTGTAACCTCCTGCAGTTTTGCTCATTCAAACTACTGTAGATAAGCAGGTATCACTTAGTAGTAACTGTCCGCTACGTGAAAAGCAAAGCAACCCAGATGCAGGTAGTCATTGTACTTTTGATATCAGTATGTCGGCTTCATCAAACAGGTTAGCTACTTTATTAGAATGTAATAATGCATATTCATGACCTGCATCAGTGGGCCAATCATCTAGCTCAGTTTCTATGGTAGCTTGGAGAAATGGGTCAGTTAAAACTGCTGCAGTTATGTATTGGATGTGACATGAATTGCAATTCAGTTCACCAGCCACGTATCAGAAGTGCTCAGTTCCTACGGTAGCGTAAGTTAGTTATGGAAATGAATATTCATGAATTGTGTAAGTTCAAGCCAGTCGTGTGCTTTTTATCTAAACGAGCTTAACTGACCTTGATTAAGGATAAACTGGTAGCAGCATCTACGGTGAGCTTTATTTAGTAGGTTAGCTATTTATCTTATGAATATTCATGAGTTGCATGAGTCAGCCAGTACGCTAACTGTACATCTGGCCATGTCTACCCACAACAGTTGGCCATGGAAGTGAGTTGTTTAATGAGTTTTAAACATCTTAATTGTTGTGTACTCTAGCTCTGTATTTAGCTGCACACTGGTTGGGTTAAGTGAGGCTGATGACAAAATTCAGGTTTACCAGCTCTTTGAAGATGTTCCATACGATAAACTGTCTTAGCGAGTTTGTAATCCCTCCCAAGATGTGTGAAATCCCTCCCAACATGTGTGTAATCCCTCCCGAGATGTGTGTAAACACTCCCAAGATGTGTAATCACTCCAAAGATGTGTGTAGTCACTCCCGAGATGTGTGTAATCACTCCCGAGATGTGTGTAATCCCTCCCAAGATGTGCGTAATCACTCCTGAGATGTGTGTAATCACTCCCAACGTGTGCAATCACTCCCGAGTGTGTGTAATCACTCCCGATGTGTGTGTAATCACTCCCGAGATTTGTGTAATCACTCCCAAGGGGTGTGTAATCACTCCCAAGAGGTGCGTAAACACTCCCAAGAGGTGTGTAATCACTCCCAATGTGTGCGTTATCACTCCCAAGATGTGTGTAATCACTCCCAAGATGTGTGTAATCACTCCCAAGATGTCCCTTAGAGCATTTGCACATATACACTGTTTTTGTTTTTTTTTTGTTTTTTTGTGGACGAAATCAGTTTCTGGTTGGTTTTGACAATTTAGAATATGTCTTAGTTGTCATTTTTATGTATTCAAAACGCAATGAGACCTCAGTGGCAAGTTTTACATGTTCTCAAAGATAACTTAGAACAAGTTTACATCTTCTTTCGGGATTCATCTTTGTGTTTTATTTGTTATGTTTTTGTGCTTAAAATGGTGCGGTGACAATGAGCGGGGCGACGCTCGAAGAACAGCAATCTTTGGTACAAAAAAACAGTGTGTTTTGCAGATGAATTTTGGGAAAGGTGAAAATGCGAGACATTTCAATATAAAACTTGTAGTTTTATTCCCGGAGAAGAAAACAATGGAAGGAGATACGACTTTTCAACCATTAAGACACATACCTAGATCATGTCATGTGACTTTGATACAGACTATGAAAAGTAACCGTTAGGTGGCATGAAGTTTTGTAAACAATTTCATTCCTAACGGCTGCTCGTTTCATCGTTATTTTTTTTTTTCCGTCAGGTATGGTCGAAGATTACAATCCACCGTTCCATGACAAAGTGCCAAGCGATCCTAGTTTTGAAGATATGCGGAAGGTAGTGTGTGTGGACCAATGCAGGCCCACTCTACCTAACAGATGGTCGACTGACCCAGTAAGTACAAGACCCCCCAACTCTCCCCCCCCCCACCCCACCTCCCACCGATTGCTCGGATAGGAAAAAACTGCAGGTGAATTTGTATAGCATTATAAGCATTTGCCAAAAGGAGTATTAAAGAGTGATTGTTATGTTGTTGATGAAATTTTGCTCTTTAGATACGCTTTATACTATACTAGAAATTAAGGGCATCCAGGCATCCAGACTAATTAACCTTGATTTGGTGAAAACTACTGGAGCCGATCTATCTCAGTTTGATTAATTGCTATCTAAACGTGAGTGATCCAAGGTAGTTTGGATAAAAAAAAAATTAAAAAATTAAGCGACCAAGCTTGCAAGAGCCTGCTTCATTCAATGTAGCGTAAACTCGTCTAATCTTTCAAGGTACATCTCTCTTTGTTGAATTTAACATTGCAAAATTTGAGAAAGGTGAAAACACGGACCTTTGCTTCAGCGAGAAACAAATGAGTCTGGCATGAAAGTGCAGCCCAGGTGGGGGGGGGGTGTCCTGTTAACAGTTGAAGGTGGTTTCAACAAACTGCTTCTGGGTATGCACCGGATTCTTGATAAATTGAAGCATTGCAGTCTATGATGTGACAATGAAAAGATAACTTTTAGATAGTCAGAATGTTTTTTATGCCTGATTTGCCAAAGTTTAAGAAATGTTTCAATGCCAGTTCAGGTTCTGAAGATATTTCTGTTTCAAAAGCTATGCTGAATCTCTGGATTGCACTATATTGACGAATAATTAGGTCTCCTCGGTGCAGTGCTAAATGGTAATGTTAATCCGTTGTTGTCCTAGAAATTCTGATAACTCAATCGAAACCTGTTCATTTTTAAACTTCATATCAACAACACCGAACACGCTTGGATTTACATTCATCACCATTTTGTTCTTGGCAAATTTGTCAATAAAATTTGTTTATAGATGAGGCCATCATAAAAAGTAGTCTGTTTTGCTATGTTGCATCTGTGGAACTATATTAAACTAAGCTAAGAGGTTTGTGTAATAGAATAGACTTAGCTGTCCAGCCACTTCAATTGACAAGCCTCACATTCATTTCTCAAGAACTAATAGCTGCATTGAAATGCAACCCGGACAGAATTTTTTTTTCTCTATAAAAATAATTAAAAACCATATATTAAAGTGCTGTTATCATGAAATAAAACATGCTCAAGAGCACTGTACAAAAGAACCAATACCTGGAATATAAAAATTACCAAACTTAAGAAAACCTAAAAGTAATAACAACAGCGATAAAAGTAAAAAATGATATAAGACAGGGTTATAAACCACAATAAAGAACATAAAAATATAAATATACATACAAATGGGCACAGCAATGTGAATAAAACAACGAATAAGATTAATGCCCATACTCAAGCCTAAAAAGATAAGTTTTCAAATGCTTCTTAAAAGTGTCAATAGATGTGACAGTTCTCAAATGATGGGGAAGACAATTCCAGAGTTTAAGACCTGCTGCACTGAACGAAAAATCTCCATATGTGAGTTTGTTAGTACGAGGAATGACTAGAGAAAGATAACTTTGGGACCGTAATTTCCTTGTTGGCGGTCCACAAACGGTCTGTCCACTAACGGTCCGCAAAACGTATGAATTTTGCCTACGAGGATCCACCACCTCGGTTAATCGTGAATCATATACATCTCCTTTAAGACTTAATTGTAAGTTACAAACAGTGTCACGATCTGTCGTTGCCATCACTAAACCGGGGCCACTCGCTCATTTGTTTTTTTGCAGACGTTGACTACTCTAGCTAAACTCATGAGGGAGTGTTGGTGCCAGGCCGCATCCTCCAGACACACCTCGTTACGGGTCAAGAAGACCCTCATCAAGATCTCACAGTGCTGCCAGACGTTTTCCAAGATGGACATGGAGAACGACCGCATCATAGTCTGAGCAGAGAAGTGTCTTAAGAAAAAAAACTCTCCAGTAGAAAGAGATATATATCCGTCGGTTGGTTCGTTCCAGGGGCGTCCGACCAGAGGCCGTCGACGTATAGTTGCCGAATACTCGGGACCTTCCGGGCGGAGTTCCGTAGGACGCAGACTTTTCCTTGGATGCTGTCACCGAGACGACGACCATGACAGATTCTAAGCCTGCAGTTATTTTTTTGTGGCCCATTTATACTCATTTGTGATCGCCTTAGAAACAGGGTGTGGACTTCTGCGAGACCCTCTGTGGACGTTCCCTCTGTGGACAGTCCCCTCCATGGAACTGTGCACGTCCCTCTAAAAGCTGCCGGTGGGGGGAAGGAGTCACTGCCACTATAAACTAGCTTTAATCGTCAACACATCGAGACAATGGTTCCCTATACAGCAGAGATTTTTGGCAAGAAAGGATAACCACAGTCTGGTCACGTCCCTTGCTGGGTTTGAGTGCCGAGGGCAATTATATTTACTGGGCCTCGTAAAGCCCTGGTCGTTTAAATTTGGATAAAACACTTCCCTTTTCAAAACCCGGTCAAATGGATTCCACCTGTTCTCAGTCTTGGTAAAGCCATTGTTATCTCAGTACTGGTTAGTTACATACTCTATGGTCATCAGATCATCACTATGAAGAACTGGTTTTCTCTGAATTTAGTCATGTTTAAGCTTGTTTTTTTGGGGGGGGGGGTACAGTTTGCTTCTTTATAAGCAGAAGAAAGCCACAGACTGGTTTCGGTCTGTGTGTTTTTTACCGTGCTCATTCTCTGAGAAGCGGAAAAAGAAAAAACGGAAGAATTCAAACTAGAAGTATCTATCTGTGCTTTATAATAGAGTGCATAATGTTACCTGTTATTTACTGAAAGTAGATGTCTTAATCTGTTTGGAAAAGTATTAATTCGTGCTTATCATACAATACATAATGGTTACCCATGATTTACTGAAAGAGATGTTTGAAAGCCTGCTGGATAGGTATAACTAATTTGTGTTTATAATATGGTACACTATGCTACCTATTATTTACTGAAAGAGATCTTTTGGCTGACCGAAGAAGATGAGGTATCAGATATTCTGGGTTTTCTACCGGACTAACATATATCCCGGGATCGGAGAGAATGGTGAATTAAGTTTGATACATCCCATCTCCCAAAGATACCAGAAAGCTCATCCCAAAATTGACAAGTAAAGGAAGAAGTCATTCTTCTTCCCTACTCAACAAACAAAGAAACAATGAAAAGAAACAATGAAAAGACAGGCGAGAAGTAAAAAACAATTGTTTTTCTTTAAATTCTCGGGTACCCAGAAATATTATTCATCGTGGAAGCATTTTGGAAAGTATTAAGCCTTTCTGAATTGTCACAGGAGTAGATTTTATGATAGCAAAGAGGGGCGGGTACGACATCTTTTGATACCGGTCATTAAACTTAATTCATAAATTTTATAAATGTGGGGTAGTAGTTGCTTTTTAAGGAGTGTTTGAAACAAATCTTTTTTGAAAAACAAGTAACGAGGAATCAAGAAGTGGTTTTTTTGAATATTTTGTTGTTGGTCAAACCCCTTCAGTACTAAGAAAGATTGTTCTCCAATACTTTGTTGTTGGTACAAAGGAACCAATTTGTGAGAGACACTACATCTTTGTGGACATAATTTGTCATTTCTTGAAAACCATTCTATTTGGCATTATTCCCCGAGGGGGAGTCAGAATGGGTTGGAAAGGGGAAAAGGGATAGTTCAGGGAAGGAATTTGTCCAAAGGGTTATTTCTAACTTGTATGTGAAAAGATGACAGAACACAATAAGAACACACATAGATCTAGCAATATCTACCTCCAGAAACTTATCTTCACAACTCCCAAACTTTACATATTTTTTTTTTTTTTTATTATAATTTTTTTTTTTAAAGAAAATCTGTTGTTAATATCATTCTGCTCCTTCACACTGTGCATATTCAGTAGTACACAGTGTGACTATTCATTATCTTGGACATTTTTTTTTGATTTTTTTTTTTTTTAATTTTCTCTTTATGAGATTGACTGTATATACATGTGCTGACCTTAATTTTGTAATAGATGATATTTAGTCACTTCATAATTCATAAAAATTAAATGAAAAAAATTGATATAAATAACAGTGACAGATAAACTGTAGAGT
>KN887100.1:90139-100908 GCA_000934455.1 Apostichopus parvimensis
TTTTGGTGACATATTTTGCCTTACTCTAGAGATCAAACATGATGCTAACCAACTCGAAATCATTTGTGATTCCTAAAACCGGATCTCGAAAGAGATACTTTGAACAGACTTTATGTTAATGGAATGGAGGTAAACCACAAAGGCAAATGAATATATATATATAATTGAAATCGTAATGAGATGGAAAACAAGAACAGTGAAAAAATGTCCAGCCTCCACCGGGGTTCGAACCGGGGCCTCCCGCTGTACATGCGGACACCCTAATATATTTGAACATCATGTTCATCGTCCAAGCTAGCTTTCATATATTCCCAGCATGGATTCAGTGAGGGTCGGGTAGGGTCTGTTGGGCCATGACTCGGTCCTCATAGAAGGTTCTGGGTCGTGGGCCTAAAAAATTGCAAACCACCGCAACAGCCTGCATGCCAGCTTTCAGGATTGACATTTAGCTTCATGAACTACTAAGAGTCATGTATAACATTGACAGTAGTTTGCAGGCATGAAGAAACCTAAAAGACTAATCCGTAGCTAAGAATCTTGCATAACCACTGACATTTACACTTTGAAAATACTTTCTAATATTGTATGGTTGGGCTTGTAGAGACAAAACAACACATCGTAAAACCAAATATGTGTAAAGTTATAAGCGTTTAACAGCCTCAGTTAGTGTCTGTGCCAACTGTCCCATAGAAATATACTTATATACTAAAATTATTTTATTATCTTCAACTGTACTGGCTACAATTAAAATTGCCAAGGCACAAATTGATATTCTCCCCCTCTGTTTAAAAGGAGACAAAATACATCAGAACTATAAACATTATGAAGGATTTTGCGGCAGCGTTTGGTTTCTTTGTTCAGCGAAGCCTAGTTGTCAGTCATATAATGATTGACATGATATGCATGATTAAGGATTAGTTTCAATCTACCTGCAATGCAACGTGATTCCCAATGAATAAATATTATGACATGATTGAGAAGACACAGACATTATGGTGATCTACCACTATACTACTCATTATTTAGTATGGGTTTAGGCTTACAGCCTACCGTGCTGTTACACTATACTACAGTGCTCGCAAATGTTGTATAAGCCGAAATATGGAATACTAAGTTCACAATTATTTAATGTAGCAAAAACTGTCGGGGCCTTTTCAGCTACATTAACAGCAGTATTTACTTCAACCACAGAAATATGAAGGTATACATCCGAAAGATCTCACTCCCTCGAGAACTTGGCCAAACTGCCATTTCTATATCTTGCTAAATCTGGAAATATTAAAGGTCACTTCACCTAGTATTTTTAAATTGTGAGAATAGTTTGAAATGAACCCTTCTCAGAGGCTGCACTAATCCCCTTCAAACTACTCCCAACCAACGGGGGATTATTAAAATAGACAATTTTATTTCTGTGTGAGTTATAATTACCTTTAGAATTTCAGTAAAATGCTTGTAGAAATTTGAGCATGGACGACCATTATCAGTGAATTTCTAGCATATCTGGCTGCAAACACTGAAGAACTTTAAGCTATTTCGTCACTACACACTTTGCAATCGAAACAATGTGTTCTCCACAGCTTGTTGGTTGGCAAGGGTTTGTTATTCATATTTATACATTACATAAGACACATATTATATAATTGGGCAAATCTCTCCTTTATTGTAAGCTTCCACATAGACATGGCGGCTATCATTATATATACATATTAGTGTAATATTGCAGTGGTGTTACCACAAGTTTACTGTAGGGAGTGAAAGTCTTACTAATACAGTAATTATATTCAGAGTGTACCGGTCAGACTCCTACATCTAAGGATAATGGTGTATTTTTAAGTTCAAACTTGAAGTAGCCCATCTGACACCCCCCCCCTCACTCCAACTACATCCTCTCCTCTCACTTGGTTGGTAACATTATTGCAGCAGAGCAAAGGTTGACGTTCTACCTGGAATAATTTTCAAGGAACCATACAAACTTACACAGCTGAAATAATAATATATATCAGATAATACCAGTTAAGTTAATATATTTCATATTTTGGACACAATGATATCACCGTTCTTGGGCATTCACAGCAGAACCGTAGCTCAAACCTGGGAGTGGAACAATGATTATACAGAGGGCAGTATTACACTATTGAACAGAGAAAGGATTGAATTGGTCTCAACTTTGTCTGAGTAACAAGCAGAAAAAAAATCCTTATAAATTTGCCCGGAACACTGGTCCGACTCCTCCCCCCCACTCTGGCCCCCTCCCTACAACATTTGATGGGGGAATGACTTGGGGTCCTTCTACAGTTTTAATAGTGTAACAAAAACCATTAAAAATTACACTTAATTGCCTTAATTACTGAGGTCCTTTATAGAAAATCTACTTGTCATATATAAATGAATCTCCCTCACCAGGCAGTGTGAATTCTGGGTTGTTGAACTTGAGAACCATGATCTGGAAAGCAACTTAGTCATCATGTCTACATGAAGTTTAGATAATACCTTCACATGAAGTCATGAATCCCAGAGCTGATTTAACTTTGTAGCATTGAACTCTGGAATTCTCTTCCTCAGCACTTGAGAAATGTCACATATATTGACACTTTTAAGAAGCATTTGAAAACTTATCTTTTTAGGCTTGAGTATGGGCATTAATATTATTCCTTGTTTTATTCACATTACTGTGCCCATTTTTATGTATATTTATATTTTTATGTTCCCTTATTGTGGTTTATATCCCTGTCTTATATCATTTTTTTACTTTTATTGCTGTTGTTATTACTTTTAGGTTTTCTTAAGTTTGGTAATTTTATATTCCAGGTATTGGTTCTTTTGTACAGTGCTCTTGAGCATGTTTTATTACATGATAACAGCACTTTAATATATGGTATTTATTATTTTATTATTATTAGCATTACATATGCATTAATGATAAGATACTGTGACCAGCAAACTTATGTTATGTGTATAAACTCTCCCTTCATTCATAGATGATTAAAATTATTCTGCTACTTTTAGACAGAAAAGTATATATTAGTATCATCTTGAAAATTGTAATCTTAGATATCCAATGTTAAGAAGACTATAGTTGGGTTGCAGGCAAAGCAGTATATTACAAATACTAGACAAAAGGTTCTATAAAAAAAAGAGTTATTTTACTTAAGATCAATATACCAAATTCAATTCCATTTCCAAATTCAAATTCCAATTCAATTTCATTGAATTGGTTCTACTTCTACTTGAGTCAAAACACTTGAATGTAATTTGATGTTTTCCATTTGCAACTATAAAAAGATGACTGCACCATCAATAATTTAGCAGCGATCTTGGGATGCTTGTGTGGAGTGGAGTACCAACCCAATTCACCATGTCGATATCCAAAATGAGGATCCCTTAACTTAACAAGAGTCTGTCACTATCTGTCAATGGTGGTAATATAATTCAGCTGTTTGGTGAATTCCAAACCGGTTGCTCTGATCCGGAGGACGCGGTAGAATGAACCGGGATCATCTTTCGGGGAATAAAATCCGACAGCCGGTGGATTTGTTGAGAGATGTTACCCTGCGCTGTTCCAGGTATCTGATGAAGATGAGACGAATCCCATCTTGTCTCCGGCTGCTTCCATCCTCCCTCTACCCCCAAGACCTCGTCGCTCACGTCCTTCACGTTGTCTATCTGGGTGACGTTGACAAAGCCCGGCGACCTATGACCTTGTGCACTGCTGTAAGACGAGGCACTGCGAACTTGCTCTAGGTTCCCCACGGATGCGAAGCTCGTGGTGTAGGCAAAGCTCTGCTGAAGGGCCGAGGTCATACGACTAGGGAGGTTGGACTGCGCTTTACTGAAATGAGCCGCCGCTGCCGATGGCGGTTGGCTCTCGGGACGAGCCGACTGAGAGGTCTGCACCGGGGTCTGTGAGTATTCGATGTAGCGGAGCGGCAAGTGGACGGGCTGATTACTGGTCAGGTTGCCGTTCTGTGGGTTGAAACGAGGGTCCTGAACCATCTGGGCCGCCGTCTCTGGGGGGATGGCACGAAACGGTATCATGGCCAGGTTCTCGACCAAAAGAGGTTGCTCCTTGCGAATCATGTTCGGAAGCAGGGAGGTGGCCTGAGCGGATATCGTGAGAGGTTGAGGCTGAGGGTGGAAAGTAGGAATGAAGTTAATGTTCTGCGAATAGCTGGGTTGTGTTTGATGAAAGACATTTTCAACTTGTAGGTTAGATGGGAGTGGAGACACAGGATCTGGCTGTGGGACTATCGGCTGGGGTGAGAGATTCCCACTGGGTGATGGATTAGCCAAGGATTGGCTGAGCCTAGGCTGGTCGACTGAAGGATGGACCTCCACCGTCCTCTGCATGAGATTATCATCCTGGTGGATTATCGGCGAGACGGTGCCGGTCTGTTGGGTCAGCGGTGACGGGGGGACTAATGGATGTACGTGACGGGTGTAGGCTCCGATGTTACCGGGGTGAAGTACTTGGTGTGGCACGCCGGGATAACCCGGGCGTAAATCGGATTGAATTGGATGTCCCAGATGAATGGGAGGCGAAGATGGAGTTTCCACGTTATTCATATGACTCATCGAGTGTTCAGGTCTGGCAAGCGGTTGAGGAGTCTCTCTGCCCATCGAAGGAGACGGCAAGACCACGTACTGTCCCTTCTCTGAGATGTGACTACCGGTCATCATGGCCTGGATGTTATAAGGGACCTCCTGCTCGATGCCTATGACGGAGCTACGGAGGTTGGAGACGGGGCAGCTCCCCGACATCACGTTATGGAACCCTGGCGGTAAGGACTGATTCTCCGCGTGGCTGTAGTGCGGTGTCGGCTGCTCATCGATCACCAAGTTATCCTTCAGTGCATCGTGGATGGCTTCTTTTGTGACTTCCGCCGGGGTCTCGAGAGGTCCTCTACCCACTAATGGATCGGTCTCAATCATGTCTTCTTCCCCCTCCCGATTAGCCGGCTGATTTGCAATCTCGGTGTTTGCATGAAGATTGAGTTGCTCGTTGTTGAAGTTCTGGTTAGTCACCTCGACCAGAGGGACTTGATTCCCTGATTCCTGGATTATCGCTTTATTCTTCTTGGGTTTCTTTCTGGACGGTTCTTTCCCAAAATATGACGATGGGTTGCTCTCGTTGCCGGTCTTGGTCGACTTTGTCCTTGTAGTTGCACTCGAGCTGGGTTCGGCATGACAGGTTGAAGTGTGTCCCTTGAGGCTGACGTTATGTGAAAAACTTTTGCCGCAGAGGTTACAGGCGTACGGCTTAACCCCGGTGTGGGTCCTCATGTGAATATCCAAGTTTGATTTCTGCGCAAAACGGCGATCGCACACGTTGCACAGGAACGGTTTGACTTTCAAATGTATCGCCTGATGCTTCGTGAGATAATACCTCATTTTGAACACTTTCCCGCAAGTCTCACAGACATGATCTTTCTTCATTTTGTGGAGACTCATGTGACTCTTAAGCCCGTTCGGCGTCGTGAAGTGTTTTGCGCATAGATCGCACTTGTACGGTTTCAAGCCGTGTTCCTTATTCTCGTGATGGATTTTGTGGTTATCCAGAGTAGACTGTACTGAAAACGATTTATGACATAGATTGCATGAATAGTCTCTGGAGCGTTTGTGACGTCTCTCGATATGATGTTCCAAGTTGTCCTTTCTCCTGAATGACACTCCACACGTGTCGCAGAGGAACGGCTTGAGAGCCGAGTGGGTAGCCTGGTGGTTTCGCAGCGTGGAGGCCAGGGCAAACTGGGCGTCACACGTCTTGCATTTGTACGGCTTCTCCCCTGTATGTCGCCTCATGTGCAGCTTCAGAAATCTCTCCACTGCAAATCTCTCGTCGCAGTGGGAACATTTCAAGTGTTTTTCTTCGTGCTGGGATTTTTTGTGGTGCCACAGCGAACCCCCTGTGCTGAATTTCTTGTTGCAGTAGCTGCAGATGTATTCCGTCTGCTTGGTGTGGGCTTTCTCGTGCCTGCCGTGTGAGGTGGCATTGTTGAACACGCGGGGGCAGTGAGAGCACACGAACGGACCCTTTTTCTGACCCTTGACCTCTCTCTTCCTCGCCGTTCTCTTGGTCAGCCTCGCAGGTTCATCTGTGGTGGGGCTCGTTGGGTTTTCGTCACTACTTTGTTGCACTTCGATGGTTTTCTCTTTTGGTCTGTCCTCAACTGGAGTGATCGTACTGACTTTGCTCTGTAAAAAGACACAAATAAAAGGAGAATGAGAAAAGTGGAGGGCCAAATTACAAATGGACACGGGGGTCCCAGGGCCAGGCTTGCCACTTTCCCTGAGAACATACATGTGTAAAGTGTAGAATATGGAATAGAAACCAATTTCATTTGAGTCAATGCTGTTGGTATAAGCTTAATGGTCGTCTGGGAAAAGTGACCGAAATGCGACTTTGTTTGTATCCATATAAACAAGGTCATGGCTAGTGGGAGTGTAACACTGGTTCCACAATTTCCTAAGTGGACTTCAGAGTTACTTCAGATAGATACATTTTCATGTTGTAGAAAGAAACTCTCACCAGGCCACGAGAATACATCAGCAATTTGTACTACTCACTTGAGTGAAAATGGCCCAAGGTGGAGTAGGATAAATGATAATTTTAGTAAGATAGAAAAAGTATTTCAAACCGGCAATTGAAAGCTCCATCAATGGCAAGCCATATGTGCAATAATTCAATAAACCAAGTTTATCGCAATTAAACTCTGTTTTTCGATCAATAAACTCAGTTTAGCGAATGGATAACCATGTTTTTTGTGATAAGCTCAGTTTATCGAGCGAAAAGCAGGGTTACCTCGATAAACTAAGATTATCAGCAATAAACCAAGTTTATCAAATGGGAACTATGTTTTTCGCTCAATAAACTAAGTTTTTCGATAATCTCTGTATATCGATAAACTCAGTTTATCGCTCGATAAACCGAGTTTATCGATAAACCAAGTTTATCGCTTGATAAACCCAGTTTATCGAATTGGATACGGCACGCCACATGTGCAATAATTCGATAAACCGAGTTTATAGCCGTTAATTCTGTGATCGCTCGATAAACTGAGTTTATCGCGAAAAACACGGTTATCCAGTCCAGTCAGATAAACTCAGTTTATAGATCGAAAAACAGAGTTTAACGGCGATAAACTTGGTTTATCAAATTATTCCACATGTGGCTTGCCATATCCATCTCAACATCTCTTCCCTAACTTATGATATGCTTGATAGAATCAAACCTATTTTGATTGGCTAAACCCTCTTGACTCTGACCGGAAGTATATCACAGTTGGTGGTCTGCGATATCGTCTTGGCAAATGCTCTTCCAAAAGTTTACTTTAATGATATTCTCGCTGCTCTGTATATAGTTACAGTTCCACCAAATATTTAACTTTTTTGGGCAGAAAGATTATTCTTACTCTATGGATAATTCATATCATGAAACAAAAAAAAACAAACCCATTTTCAGGTCAAATACTATGACAATAACCGAGAGCATTCATAAAAATTTTACCAAATCTTAAATACTGCTTGACTTTATATAGAGACCATTAGAGAGTGGTTATATTCACACCTTGTTATTCCTCCTTGGTTTCAGGCTTCCTGGTACAGGGGTGGTTGTGGTGCCCGCGGTTGTGTTCCTCTCACGAGACCTGAGATTCATCAGTTGCGATGGAGATGACACTCTGCTCACCACCTTTTCCAGCTTCCTCCTAAACTTTGGTGGTTCTCGGAACACCTGTGGAGCGCCCTCACTGACGACTTCACTGGGACTGGTGGTCGATGATGACACACGCAGTCTGAAACGTTTCCTGATCGGTGCATTCGAACCCTTCTTCTCTACCGTTATCTGCTCCTCTACCATTCTAGGAATCGATGACAACCTCTCGGTAGAAATCTGCTCCTCTGCGGCCCTGTTTTTGCCTATCTCAGAATCTCGGCGTGAAGAATTAGCTGCTCCCGTCTCTTGGACATCATCGTGCTGCTCGGTGGATGTTTCAAAGATCCAGAGATTCTTGCTAGTGTTCAAAGTCTCGTGTATATGATTATCGGGACCGTTGCTCAACCTCTCATTCTCAGAGTTGTTGCTCTCTGTAGAGTCAGGAATATTCCTATCTCTGTCACCGCCACTCCTCCTCTTTGACTGCTTGCTCTCGTCGTTATCACTCTCCTCATCCTTATCTTCAGCATCAAAGCAATCCGTCTTCTTTTGCAGAGCTTCCTCCCACTCCTGTCTACTCTCTTCTGGATCGAGACTGCAAGAAAAGAGAGAACTAAATGAGGAAGGGACAAATCGGACTACAAAATGGCCCTAGCCCCTAACAGAATGACACAAACAATGAAATGTCAATGACAGACCCAATAAGGTAATAAGAATTCTACTCTTACATAATGGCACAAACAGTAATGTTACGACACAACCATAAGATTATGACAATAGCAATAACATCATGGCACAGCCTCTAACAAAATGCCACAAACAATAATATGTTGAATGACACACCACACCATGTAATAACGCTACTCTTACATAATGGCACAAACAGTAATGTAACGACACAACCATATGAGATTATGACATCAGCAATCAGATAATGGCACAGCCTCTAACAAAATGCCACAAACAATGATATGTTGAATAACACACCCCACCATGTAATAACACTACTCTTACATAATGGCACAAACAGTAATGTAACGACACAACCATAAGATTATGACAAAACCAATAACATCATAGCAAGGCCTCTTAACAGAATGATACAAAACAATGACACACCCCACCATGTAATAACACTACCCTCGCATAGTGACACATACAGTAATGTAACGACACAACCATATGAGATAATGACATCATCAATCAGATAATGACATCAGCCCCTAACATAATGAGTCTAATGACACAAAGAATGGCATGTTCATTGACAAACCTCATGCTAACGTAATAAAACTACTCTTACGTAATTTTATACGACAACAAAACTGTTCAGACTTTCTTTCACAAAATGGCTCAATTTAAATAACAGAAGGCTAAACATGGTGACTTGTTCTACACAAATGTATTAAGAATGGACATCGTTTGTGACCCCCCAAAAATTCAAGCTCTCGCTGTTTGGGCCCGTCTCGTAACCCTACAGGACCGAACAAGAGGCAGGCATGACATTTTGTGAAACAGATCATCGGCTTTTTCTCGAGCTTACTCTAATTTTGCTTCCGCCAGTTGAAGCATCCATTCCAAGAGGGCGCTATTACTCTTCTTCTGAGATTTCAAGAGGACACGGTTCCACCTCGGGATATCGTTGGTACGGACACGGACCCTGATCTGGTTGGCCTTGGTCACATGATCGCTCATGGATTTGTACTCGGGCCACATGGCGTCATAACTGCAGGCAACAGAGAGTAAAAGGCATGATTCTTAGACTACTATAACACTTGTTGTAAGTTACTTAAACATTGAAGCTTTAACAGAAACAATAGTGGATATGTAAATTACATTATGCAGATAATACTCTAGCAATATATGCATTACATTGGCAGATCAAGGATTTCTCTAAGGGTGAATTTGCTTCCTAACTTGTCACTTGATTCTAAAAGTCAGTGTGTACTTCTGTGGACACGTTTGCATCATTCACAGTGAAAGCCTTCTATGAAATTAATTTGTAGAAAATTGCTTAGAATTGATTCACTTGCAACATTAAAGGGATGCCATATTGGCCAAAAATATGCCAGATTTTTTCAAATATGGGCAACTTTGGTTTTAAAACTAATTTTTATACTATTTTTTGTTATCACACTGGAGGGATTTTACCTCATTGGGACATTCAAACATCTCGTGTGTTCACTTAGAATGTCTGAGAACTATTTGGAGAGTAAAGACCTCGAGGAAAGTACTTTTTGAAAACTTCTAGCAATTTATAGCATGCTTTAATTTTGGGGCCTATACAGACTACCTTTAAGTTAACCGACTGTCTACACAGGTAATATCTTTATATGTTAAGTCTTTACTTGTACACCAGAGAAGTAAATTTCCACGTTCTGTTAGTCATCTTGTTGGAGCTATAGTTGTAAATATTTTTACACAATGCTGGATGTGACTCATATTGACGAGTAATTTTCCGTTCTTAAAGAAACACCAACTGTCACCACAACAGTTCTAAAATGGCTATATATTTCTAATATTATTACATCTATGTATGGCAAACCACATGGCACAAGATACAAATTTATCATCTTTTGGTGAAGGACATTGTACAGGCAGAACACAGGTTTATATACAAGCTAAATATGCAAAAATTTGTACATAAATTTCTAAGTACATAACACTTATTCTTCCCTACCAGCTGTTTGCACTCATATATGGTCATATGTCATGGCAGGGAGGCTGCATGAAATACATACTTAAATTCACAATTTCCAGGAAGAGATCACCATAATACTCAAAAACATTCCACTAGAAAGCTATATAACACACAGAGAACCCAAAGTGTCGGAACTAAAGACGAGAATGTGGCATGTATAGGAATATGTACAGCCAAGATGAGACAGCTCTCCAACAAGTTCATAAATATGCATGATGCGTTACTGCAAGATTGATTCATTTTACTCACATTTAAGAAAAATCACTTTTTCTATTCATGTGCAGATCTTTTACAACCCAATTTTACCATAAATCCTGCCACACATAAACCAGTGTGTGGTAGCATCCTCAAATAATGCAACTTTTTATGCAGAGAGCTTTCGTCAGTGATGTACATAGTAAGAGAAGGGTATGCTAT
>KN887101.1:7758-25739 GCA_000934455.1 Apostichopus parvimensis
TTGGTCAAGAAAGACAACTTCTCGTTGCCGAGCCAGAATTCATGAGAGAGAAACCCGAAGCCAGACTTGTAGCTGTCCCAGTCGCGCCGGAAATCGATGGACCCGTCGGTACGCCTTTGTATTACCTATGGACAGAGTCGTTACCGAAATGGTTTGTGAGCCACTGATCTTCATTCGATGCTTTAAATTTTGGCATCCAGCACATCCGTTTTGATCTTTACTCAATGAAAACAGAACGTATTTTTTCTTACTACCATCTTGTAACTTACAAATATATAACATGGTCACCGAAGTAACTAACATCGTTACTACTCTTCCAGCTGCTGTGAACATTATTGTTTCAGTATGAAAATTGTTGATATAAGAGCAAGAAACCAAAGACATACCGTCCATCCACCAGAACTGTCGATGTTATCACAGTAAACCTCAAATGGATCCGGATAACCATCTGGTTTGATCATGAAGACACCGGAAGAGTTATGGGATGAACATTGCCCCTGAACTTCTCTGCAATCTCTCGGATAAGTCGATTGTTGATAGAAGAAAAATGATGATTGACCTTTGATGTGATGGATTAAAAAAAATAGTTGTCCTCATTATTTGTTAACTTTGCGTTTTTTCATTGGGTACATATAAAGCATACAACACGTTCTTAATTTACATTATTCGAAAGACCTCAAACCCGTAGCTTTGCAAAAAATCTGTGACTTTAAGAAAAAATGCGGATCACTACGTACTTTACACTTCAACAGAATTTGAATGCCCGAAAACACCTTAAATAACTTTCCATTCTCGTCTACTAATACTTCAGACAAAGCCCCGCAAACCACGCCCCAATTCCTGTGTATATACTCCCGGTACTGTTAACATGATAAATCTAATGTTACAAGGGTTTAATTTTTATTTAAATTACATGTTTGGAATCAAGAGGGTAAGCGTCACTCACCTAATAGCTTTCCATTAGTAGATCCATCACTTGTCTGTTGGGCACTCTAACCAAAGAAAAATTCATATATGTAAATGAAAAACAGGAATGTGACTTTGTTGTTTTAAACAATGGAATAGAGCAAAGAAGTTTATGGATAAAACGTGATTCGAATCAGTGACCTCTGGATATCAAGCTCTGAAAAAGATTTCAAACTTTTTTGAAAACAGGGTCTCATTATATTTCCGAGTCAATGTGAAATATGTGTCCCATTTACGTTGAGAAGTATTACTGGAAATACTTACTGGGCGTACTTGAATACATCGATTAACAAAACAAGTAGTGATTGCCGGTTGGATAGATTTGGGGGTCGCAAAGATATCGGTTACTATATGGGTGCTACAATCTTTTTATTGAAAATTGAAATTATTGAAATTGGTTCATTTAAAATTAGAAAGAAAATGTGTTCCAATTGAAATAAGAGGACAGAGAGGGGGACGGATGATGGACACATATCACTCGCCTCGCTTTAATCTATCCTCAAGTTGTCCATTTCAAAAAAATTTCGCTAACAAGCTCACACATTCCTCTCTCAAACAACGGGAGGGGGGGGGGGAAGTGAAAACATGTATCGCCAAGGCATGGAGTGTTTGAATCTATTTAGAGGTGGTAATACAGATATTGGTAATATACCGTTATAAGAAACATGTTATAGGTTAACACTAAACAGAGTTCAGATAAACATCCTAACTCTACTATAAATAATCATTACTCCTAAATCCGACGAGGGCTCATTATACAACACTCGAATGATCATGAATCAAAAAGCACATTAAATGTGTAGACTATAATCAAAATGATTCTATTAAGTTGTGTTTACGTTTTTACAACGATAACTCTTCCTTCTACAAGTCTATCTTCCATTACCCAATCTTAAACATATCTGCTTGACAATGCAATTATTGATCTAGGCATTGTCGTTCTTACCAAACAGAGAGTAATCTCAATCTCTTTTCATTCGAAATTTTATATTAAAGAGAACCAAATTGACGAGACATTTAAAGCGAAAATGCATTTATTTCGTTAAAACACGGTAATAGTTTTATATCTACGATGAAACAAGATCATTTTAGTAACTACAGTTCAATCCTGATAATTTCTTATAAGGTTTTTAATTTACTTTCGAAAACTTAAACTAAAATATTTTTTGGGAGGGGGGTGGAGGTGTTGGGATGGAGAGGATTTAACATTGTCGTACCAGCTTTGTTAAACATGACGAAATCAATAAAGTGAAGAAGATTGAACAATGCACATGTAGTTCCAGGTTTTGTTGTACAAACATATCAACACTTTTATTGAAAAAGTGACAACGGAACCAGAAAGAACAAATTCAAGTATAGATTTTTAGCTAATGATTACAAAATAAATAAATTACGACATTTTTTAAAGAAAATTCTTTACGTGGCATCCCTTGAAATGAATTGTTATCATTGTATTCCCCCCCCCCCCCAAAAAACACACAAACATTGCTCCGGAATTTTGGTTTATTTTGAGAAGGAAATACTTTTTTACAATCGAAAATGGCGTATTAAACTTCAGAGGAAAATATAGACAAGATATTTTTATGAAAATTGCAAAATCAACAAGAATTGGCATTAGAATTTTCTTGATTTTTTTATCTTACGGTTGTTCGATATTTTTTTCAGTGTTAAATTACAAACATCTCGTCGCTGTGATCTTAATTATTAAGAGTCTGACATAAACAAAAAGAAGATCAAATCAACAATGTGGAATTTTCGAAAATTTAAAAAAGTCCCAGCCTATTTAGTTGGATGTAAGGTCTTTCCAAATGTATCCTGTATCCCGGAAACTTTTACTTTAGTAAAGTAGTCGAGAAAAGCTATCGGAACTTATATTGTTCGAAACCGCAAGGAATTAGGACTTAACACTTTTATAAGACATTTGATGGAATCGGCTACCATCTGTTAAACCAAGAATATATATTGATCGCGAATCATATTACTTTGTATGAGCTATGATCAATACTCATACAGTAATGATTTTCAAATTTCATTTAAATTAAGCAAAATATGTGTTTTCTTTATTTTCGAGTACAAATCAATGTTTACATTTACTTAGGATCTCCTAATTTTTGTTTGTAAATAAAAAAATCTTAACAGGGTAGGAAATTGTGGAACAATACGCGAAAATAACCACAAAACCACATACTTTTGTGGATACATGAAAGTAAGTACAAATATTAATAAGTATGGGCCTACATCAACATCGTTGCATATTACGTTGCGGAATACTTTATCTTACAAGTATTTAGTGGAACGTATTACTCTTAGTCATTAATTTGACAGTACACATTTCGTCCGTTTCTTAATATTTTGTCCTGAAACGAAGGTCGTAATATGCAGTTTACCTACGATTGACATAGCTTTGCACTGGTGAAGCGAGTCCCACAAGAACTTATTAGCTTAAAATATAATCACGTTATAACGTTATGAGGCTATACCGAGCATTACCAATACTAACTAGGAATTGATTATTTCCTTAAAAAAAACTCATATTGACGAGACTGTTCTATGTTTGACAAACTATTGGTGCCCAAAAATGTTTTAATAAAAAAACAATTTTTAGTCACCGAACCTTAACTTTAAGTGACAAAGAAAGGGTCCTTTTTACAAAACATTGATTTCGAGTTTTGCAATTTGTTTCGTTTGAGTTATTATAGAATATACTTTCTTGAACATTCTTGAAGCTACACACAAAATAATATTTAATATATCATATTACGAAGATTTACAAAATACGTATGCTGGTCTATTATTTTATTTTCAATTCAGAACATGTTTTATTTACTTTTCGATTTCTCTTATCCGTTTTTATCTTAAAAAAGTTGTATAGCTTTTGGAAGACTGCAATACGTTAAATGAGGAAGCGATTGAGAAGAATGATATGCCAATGGCTTTCAAAGTTTAGAAGGTGAAATTATTTGACTCATTATCTCGCCAAATCGAAGTGTATTATGACTGATTTGCTTTTTTTCGCAATCTTTGAAGGATATAAAAATGTATCTATGGGTTAACTACAAATGCTCGACAGATTCTGCAAATCTTAAGAAATATTTAATACGTTGCCTAAAGTTTTATGTTAGGCTTTGCGAAAAGGTCTTTGTATATTGAAATGATATATATTTTATGTATATTTGCCTTCTCTCATTTAAATTTGGCAAATTGGACAAAAATTTAAGTCCAGAGATTTTTACGTCTGGCATTAACTTAATTTTCTTTATCCTTGGTAAATCATATAGAGTTTACGATGAATTGGTTACCCAATTAAAATTTAACTTTGTTATGTGTTCGTTGCTTCATTGAAATTGATAGATTACTTTTAACTAAAGAAAATTTAATATTTTAGTATCGGAATACAAAATTTGGTGCATTATAGTAAATCATAAGTTTCAATGTGAATTGAATTAAACCGGATGAAAACTTCAAGTAATATAAAGTAAAAACATTCTTTTCTCGTTAATTATGATAAAGTTAAGAAACTGAAGCTAGATATTCAAAGAATGGGCATGTTTATTTTAGCTATTACGTTTCTATTAATATAGTTGAAACTACCGTATTTGATTTATACTATCGGTAAAACTTGCATTTATGACAGTCTGCATTGTGTCTGCTTTCATTAATATTAAAATCCTATTAACAAGTTTAGCACGTCTTTTATAAACACATGAAAGTTCTGAATTTGTGCCAGTGAGGAAGATATACCTTTAACAGGTTAATTTGCAGTCGTAAAGTTATAGGTGAGGAATACAGGATTATGAATTACTAACTTAACAAGAGCTCAATATTTGATACATCTTTTATACCTATGATATTTATGGAACTTTGAATGTTTTACTACATGTTTGTGTCTTAAATAGTTCCAGAGCGTTTCTAAGTTACTATTAATATTACAATAAACTATCTTACTTGAAAAAGTAGAAAAATCCCATACGTATTATTCGATCTTACATAATACACCTTTACTTTACATACAACTAGTGGCTTCTTCAACACATTGCAGAAAGTTTAAAAGTTAACACTTTTCATTTCTGAGATAAATGTAGAACATAAAAAACTTGAAAGCATTAGATTTAATTTAATTTAAATCTAATTTCAATATCTTTGCCAAAAATATAATATTTAACGATTTTCGAATCTCTTATTTTTTTCTTGATTCGTTAAAATATAGTCAAAAGGAGACCTGCTGTTCAAGATTTGATTTGCTTGCCTTTTGTTTCAATTTCGGGACTCTTTTGTGGGGAGTTTAAAATAACCCTGAAAGTACTTTATTTAATCTGAAAAACGTATACCTGAATCTACTCCAACGTTAACTCCAAAACTGAAATATCCTTTGCGTTTATTATTATTTTGTTGAATTATTTGTCACGCACTTTTGAAGTGATACAGACCATAATTTTTACTTCGATACGGACAAATACAGGATTCCAAAAGATGAACATTGTACTGACTTTGAGGAATTATGAATGTCTCTTTTGAACAATCAAAACTTTACTTTAAAATAAAGTCAAAAGGAGAACTGCTATTCAAGATTTAAATATTTTTACTTTGCTTTAAATTGGGACTCTTTTGTGGGAGATTAACATTAATTTAAAGTATTTCATTAATCTGAAAAACTTATATCTTAATCTACTTGAACGTTTACTCCAAACACTTCAATATCCTCTGCGTTTATTTTTGTTGTTGAACTATTTGTTACGGACATTGAAACGTTACAGACAATCATGTTTATTTCGATACAGATCACTACAATATACCAAATATGAAAATTGTACTGAATTTGAGGACTTGTGATGTCTCCATTTCCAATATCTTATATCATCTTTTGAACAATCAAAACTTTAGTTTTATATTCTGTTACTGAGCAAGTACATTGAAATATATATACTACGACATATGACCGAGGAAGGTTTATAATGAAATGCGTTTAAAATTCTTTTCTATATTTACTCTGTGCTACATTAGAACGCACCAAAACAGAATTGACTTTGACTTTTATGCTAAATTGAATTAAAAATGATAAAAGTACTAGAACTTACCGATTCACGAAAAACGAGGCAGCTAGTTGTCCAAAGGAAAAATAAAAATTGGAAGATTGAATCAAACTTGCTGATCATTTTGACGAAAGAGTGAAATATTTTCTGGTGACTCGCCCTTCTCTGAATTCAAGTTGATAATGACTATCACCTCTTTCGACGACAGAACCTACCTTACATTGATTACTTTAGTAGGTACGGTAGAAAATACAGAACATAGTTAACCTCATTTTAAAAATTCATTTTAGTAAAATGGTAGTTTCTACTACATGTTGTCTCTAACGCGCGTCGGTAGACAGAAGAACAAGGAAGTCAAACCTCTTTGGACAAGGAAATCGAGACTACTGAAATCGTACAGTACATACTATGAGTCGGCCATCTTGATATGATTCTTCCCCTCGTGATCTCTCTCGGGAAACACAACTGTGATTTTCGGTCAAGTCCATAACGTTAAGAAAAATAGCCGTGGTTTCAATGAATATTACTTTAAATTGAATTGAATTAAATATTTCTGTGTTCAGAAGAATAGTAAATTGTAATAAAAGGGTTGAAAGAAGACTATATATAGGAAGGCAAACTATGACTTATCGAGGTTCTAATTTTCCGTCAAACCATGCACTTCTTTTTAACTCCCTGACAAAACGATAAAAGAACTACAATATACAATGACTGTAGACTGAAGGCAGTAAATCACCGTAGTTATATATTACAAGTAGAGCTATACTGATGGAGAAGTAAAACTTACCTTCATCATATATAAATGAATGAGAAAGGGACGCACACGGTTAACAGTTAAATCCACTTGAAAACATCTACATCAAAGTCTGTGGGGTTTCGTGTGCGGATTGTTACCTTATCAATTGTATATTAATACACTGGTCTGAAGACTTGAAGAGGTCGGACAAAAATAGTTGGGAATAATTGTTGAAGTTGGAATATTTCTCTTTAACAGAGCTTACATTTTGTGATTAAAAGGTGAGGTTTATGATAATATCAAAATGTCATCCTGGAAATTTACTTGGTATCGTTATTCGAAACAAAACCTTTTCATGTATAAAAGAAATAAGCGGGAAAACAATGATTTCACCTGCATATTGCGTTGTGACAACATAAAATCACCCTTCATAGATAATAGGCTAATCCTGTAGAAAATAGAATTGATATGTTGGGATTGGTTCGATCATAACGTCATGTCTGTCAACCATTGATGAGAAAACCACTGAGCCAATGTTCGTTCTTTTAAAACACTTTAAAAGTGTAAAAGAGACTTTTAATTTTTTTATATGTGGATTTCAGATTGTCGTAGAAGATTTTACATTTTTGATTTGATTTAGTTGAGAAGTATCTTTTACCAAACAATTTACACAGTTAGAAATTAAGTTGATCACGCGAGGTAGGCATGTTTGAGCATGTTTTATTTTAAGGTAGCAATTGTATAGAGCCTACTCTTAGCTGGATTTTTGGATAACGATATGTGACAATGTGCCAATGTATGAGCACCTATTTTGGTTGTGAAAGAGAACGGATGTGCAAGCCTGTTGAATCGGTGCTGTGAATGGGTAAATATGACAAACGTAGCACCTATTCCGAAATGAAGAAGGTTCGAAATTTAATAACATTAATTCGTGAAGTTGTTTCGGGGTTCTTTATTTATGTAGTGATCGCGAAACAAAACAATATAGTTCAATGTCCCACAAACTATTAGGTAAATTCCTTGAAAGCGACTAACTTAAAATAAGAAATCATATTACTTTTAAGGATTCAAATGACAAAGTTATACATTCTTTACTTATCTATTTTCTTCTTAGGAGATGATATTGTATTTGTTTTCTACATCTAATTATTGATTCTTACACGATTACAAAAGGAATGCTTTTTAGATAGGGTTAGTAAAATGTGTAAATTTATTTTAACAGGGGCACAGAATAAATTAAAAAATCTACCTAAGTCAGCATGGCAGACATTTCAAGCCGTATTAATAAAAAAAAATTGAATCGGATATTTAAAGATGATCTTGGGGTATCTCCAATTATTACCTAAACATTTAAATAGGTTGTATGCTACATTTTATGCTCCAAAAATCTTTCTAAAAGCAACGTTTGCAGTTGAATTTATTTTTATCACTAATCGATACTAGAATGTCAATAGCTGAACACTTTTCCACATTAAATTTAAATTTCAAATTATGCACTTTAAAAGATTAAAATATTCCAATACTATTAATGTCACATACACGTTTATGAACGCAAAACAATATTTGGAATTGAGACATATTTGTTTTAATAGTTAATCAATAACCTTCAATAAAACTAAATATATCAGCTTGTGTGTTTGCAGGAAGCAAGTCCTTGTAATCAACAACCCGTTTGTTTATCCGTTTGTCTTGCTGTCTGTATGGATTCTGTGTCACTAATCCAACAAAAAATATTCCTGGAAATATTAAGACCCTATGATTGTTCGTTAAACTGCATCCTCAGTTGCATGTTCGTTCGTAATAGTCGTTATAAAAGTCAAAATCTTAGTTTTATAACATGTTGGTGTTTGCAACAAGACTGAGGGAGGGGGGAGGGGGAAGCTCCCACCCCTCACGATCTGGCAGACAACATTATTGATGTACAAACCAAATATTAGAGTTACATTTTTGAAATTCAAGATTCATTATTATTGTTATCATTTCGTTGGCTTTATTTTTTTGTTATTTGCATTAAGTCTGGTTGGATTACAATAAAACTTCTCGCATAGACATTTACGAGACCAATGGGTGTAGATAAGTCATACATTTGGCTATAACGTTTGCCCACGGAATGTTCGACTTGGATAAATCTGATCTTTGCATTACACAGTAAAAACAGTATCATGCATTGAGAGTCAAGTGACGTGATCACTAACGTATTACTTATCGAAGCCCTGGCTGTTATTTCAGTGCTACAAACGAATGTTATCCAGTAATACTGCCCAAATAAAGTAATTTTTAGACGTAGAGGAGAATGATTCGTTTTCTTTTACCCGCAGTCGACAAGGGGGGGGGGGGTATAACACCTTGCTTTTGAGGAAACCCCTACTCCCTTGGCACTGCCACCGATGACAGCAAACGCGTACAGAAATAACGGGAAATATTCATCACACGCCGTTCTTATAACCGTCCCTTCTAGAGTTTACGTTTCCTGCAGATTCTCAGAAACTGTTTTCAGGTGCAAATATTACTCGAGTTTAAGAAAATTCCTTACAGTGATTTGGTTTGTTTTCAAAATCATTATGAGGATACCTACGAAATACTATTCAAGCAGCACTGCAGTTATTTCCGTTGGTAACGGATGATGTTGAAAGTACTTCTAAGTGGTAGGGGCATTGACAGCAATTTGCAAACGATATCGTTAGTTAAAAATTCGTTCAACATATATAATCTTTAAACTTTATTCTATACCCTTCAGTCCAAGTATTGTACTACGCCTACAATTTTCCAGTTAAGGAAAATGCAAAGGACTTTCCAAGACTCAGTAACTAGTTCAGCGATTTATCAAGGTAGAGGTAAATTGTCATGTTCATCACGTTACAAGTTACCATGATGTCAAATGAGTGGTAAATAAGAATGGCAACAACTATAAGATATGAAAGTTAAAACGGCGACATGAGGAAATTAGATGTTGTGTTTAGCAAAGTAGTCTCTATAGTTTACATAACAGTTACGGTTCTTTCAATTTGGTGTCACTCTACTACTCAAAGTAACATGCGTAATAGGTCATTATAATATCATACGACTGCCCTGTCTCCTCCAGAAAATAACAGATTTGCATGAATTGTTTATTCTGTGGCTTATATATGTTGTTTTGGTCTAATATGCGTAGTTGTATATATTTCATACTTGTGAGTACAAGGGTTTGAGAGGAGGGAAAAGAAAGATTATAGACGTCAAGTGGGGCATCCTGAATTATATTTAGACGATAAATTATGCCTATAATTAGTTGTTTACCCACCATCACACATTCTGAAAGTTTGTCTGAGTTTCAAATGGCTGCTGGAGGGGGTGTGGCGGGGGTTGGTACAATACCAACTAGATACTGGGTCCGAGTATGAAAGGGGGTGGGCATTACTACAAAGGGTTGCTCTGTTTCCATTAAGGAAATCATGTTTGATGTTAGGGTGGATGTCTCGTTTTGTTTTAAACTGTCTTATAATTTAAAAGAATAGCCTATTCAACAACTAAAAGGAGGCGCGCTCCTCGAATTCCATTTTGCATCCTAACTGTAAAAAAATTAACCTATCCTATACATATAATATAAATTTCCTAATTTTTGTGGACGCCCCTTTTGCTTCAACAATTTTTGTCAAGTGAAGGTGGGGTGGGAGGGGGCACTTTCACCGATGGCTACGCTACTGTGAATTAACATTTTTCCGTTCATTAAATCTATTTCATTTGGACTATTGCACAAATCGTATCAACCTTCTTTTTATTCCGTTATATTCAATAGTGAGTTTTAAGGGGAAAATAGATTATATAAATTGGGTAACTTGGAAAGAATGCAAGTAGTGCCATGACAAAAATTCAGTAGTAGTTCTTTTTATTTTCAAATAAAAATCATTCAATCGTTCTTTCATTTAATCCCTCAAGTATATTGTTCTTTGATCAGCGATGTAACAGTTGTCTTTCTTCGTCAGCTTCAAAATCTAGATAGGGCGGAGCTTCATTTCTGTAAATTTGAGATAATCATTACTTCCGGGGAGGTAATACCATTAAAAGTAATAATTCCCGTAGATACCGTTTAGATTAGAGTAATCACAAGCATTGTACCACCATGCACCTTTATGATAATAACTTGCACAGTTATAAGAACCATGAGCGTCATTATCCCGGTCCTTTGTGGTAAACTGTTGGTTCAGGTGATAACTAAGTGCATAGCCATCAGGGGTACTGCGTCCTCCGGTATCTGTTGAAGAAAAGATAAATATCTATTTACAAACTAGATTCAACATTTGCAATCAATGTTACCGTGTAACGATTTTTTTTTGTTATCCATAATGAGGTTTTGTTTTCAGTTTAGAAGTGCAATGAAATCATATCCTTTCCATGACTGTCTTTATATTATATAAATCTACTTGTAGTATTAAATGGCTTAATGAAATGCGATAGATACGAAGTGCGTTCGGTGATTTGTTTTGTGAAATAATCTAAGATAAGCACAAACGTTGGAGTAAAAATTATTCTAACTTTAACATTGTAACGTATGTTGCCAGTTATATCTTGTACTAAATCAGGACATAATATTCCTCTGATAATTGAAATGTTTTTTCATTTAAGAGCTAACATAACATTGCATTAGCAATTAATAATTACTAATGAATATGTTGACCTCACTTCAGTTTCTCAATGTAATCATTGAATTACGTAGAATGTATGTGTAAGCTTGTAAGCCGTAACTCTTCATGTCTGGTGTATTTTCGTATTTGCCATAACACCTAAGAATCGAGGCTATGAGTAAAATGTTATCGCTACAAGGGTTATGTATCCATGATATGTGAAATGTAAATTGTTATATTGATTAACGTGTCAAATAAATTTGCAATGAACATGTATTTGATGATAATTAAATTAATCGTTGAAACAATAACTTCGGCGTTCTTTCTGTGATGCGTTTGGATACCGTAGAATGAATAGCGTTCAATAATTTATGTTATGTTATTGTTCTCTTTTGCGTCGTCTCAGACCTTTTTAGGAATTTCTGGGGCGTATGCAGACTGTCAGGACCCACTCGCTCTAATTTACGTTTTCAACATGTAACATAATCATAACGTTAAGTCCCACGGGGATGTTAATGTTAATGAATCCATATATCGATATATTTAACTCAGAAATGAGTTGATATCATAAGCACAACATAGGGATGATGTATTTGGTAGGGCTGTTGCTGCACTTATGGAGAAAGGTGGTTGGTTAGGTTAGTCCTAGAATCTTTAATTTCTCTAGAGACTGAGAAAAACTTATGCTGCCTTCCGTAGCAACATGATATTAATCAATGTACTGCGACAATAGAGTAGTCTAATACAATCTCTTTTTGAATATCAGTGGCAGTTTCATAACAGCACACGTGTATGTGTCTGATACAAAATGAAATTATGTCTTTAGTAAAGCCAACAAGTGCAATGCGCACTTTGTGTAAATATTTCTGTCTAGATTCAATTAAAGATGACCGCGTGATTGAAAAACTCATAACATTTCTGATGATATATAAGAAATAATGACAAGTAATCCATTGTGAGTCGGACATTTGAACAACTAATGGCGGACAGTACTGAGGAAGCATCCATATATTTTAATTAACTAAGTTGTTAATAATGGTTTTGATGGTAGAGATTTCTCAGTGATGGAAACAATTGCATACTTCTAAAGTAGTGTCTGATAAGCAACGAAGAGGCCATGTAAATCAAAGATTTACAAAGATTTGAGGATAAACATTTTAGACAATTGTAGTTATCAACTAAATTTAACCTATTTAAAAAATTAAATTAATGCCGCCTAATCGAGTTTGGCATCAATCTATTATAGAAGATCTTCATTCAAAATCTTGTTCTATGTCTAATCTGAATTTAAACATGTCTAAAAATTTGTAATTGTCTTTGGAGTGGTTTAAAGAGGTTATGAAATGAAAAATTTTCATGCCTTAGAATGGTTTATCTACATTACTACAACACCATCCATGCACAACTTTCCGTAAATACGGCTTCAAACGCCAGAAATTCGCTGTCAAAGTATTCCCCAGAGACCTCTCGAGCTGCCACTCGTAAAAAAAAGCAAAGCTGCCCACCGCAGTTCATCTGACGTCATCAAAGGAACCATTTCAGCCAAAGCCGACTCCCCGCTGTTTACCGATACGGCGTTACACAGTTTACTACATACATAACCACAACACTCTTCTCATCAATTGAAAATGTCTTATCCCGAATATTCCGATTCCGAGGAAATCTCTCAGGACATTCGTAAGCTTTGACGAAAATTATTTTCTTGAGGAAGAAGAGGAGGAAATAGTTTTCGAGGGTGATGAAGATAATATCGGTGTTTTTCCCTATCAATTGAGCCCCTTGCAGAAGAATTGTAAAACGATCCCGGTGGCCGAGACGCGTCGCTGCCGATCGAAGTCCCCGAGCAGAACGGTTGGACGACCCTGAACCGAAACTGGTCGGTTGAGCATAAACAAAACCACCGTTATTAAGACCATCATATGATTTAAATTATCTCGAATGTCGATGATCCTGCTACTTAACTTCGTAGCGAAGCTTCTAGAATTTTGTGTCTTACAGTGCAAGGAAAATGTGACATTCTGTACATTGCAACCCTATAGTACTAGTAGTGGTAACATGGGGTCTAGACCTAACTAATAGACGTTGTATAACAGGCTAGCCCGTGTAATTGTATCATCCAACTGTTACGTAAAATCACAACACAACGCCAGTTTTACCACAAAAGAAAACTTGCAGATCTAGTATTGATTGTTCTAAAACCAAGTGGCTTTAAAATTTGTGCGAAATATTAGGTAACCATAAAAAAAATCGTCATTTGCTGTATCAAGGAGGCCTAGGCTATGGTCATAACAAGTAATTTGGCAACAGTATAGGCCTACATGCACTCATAACGTTGTGTTTGTGTAGTGTTTTGAGCGAGTCGTGTTCAAATTCTTCGATTTCTGTAATCTTTTGGAAAGCTTGCAGTAGAAATCCGTCTTTACTTGTGGTGGAGCAACCTGATACCATATATCGGTTCGGCATTTTTAACATTTACGAGATAAATTTACGTAAAAACAAACTCCAAACACCAAATCTCAATTACTACGGAGCACTGCAACAGTGTAATGGTGTGTGTTCTCAGACGTTTAAGAATGTAAACATAGCATCTCGGAAGTGAGCTGAGTTCCTCGACTGACGTCACGCCGCGTTACCGTAAATACAACAATTTTTAGAAAGTTTTTATTACCCTCGAATTTTTGATCGTTTACTCCTCGAGGATGCAAGCTTCGTTTGACACAAATTGGGTATCATTGGAAAGCTACGAGTGTACAGAATACGATGATGAAGAATTTTTTTTCATTTCATAACCTCTTTAATTCTATAGATGGACGTTCACACAATTATGTTTAACATTAATAACAGCAATGTCCCTATGAACAAGAGACACATGGTTTATTATACATACCTGCAGTTCCACTATAAGTACCAACCTCGGTTAACCGATAGTTGTCGCTTTCGTCGTTAATCCTAAAAAAGTCATACTTGGCGTAGTATGGAGCTCCGTATCTATTCACTAAGTCAATTCTGATTTCATATCTCTTTTGGTTGGTCAAGTAATAAAGTTTATCATTGCCGAGCCAAAAATTAATACTTAAATTTCCAAAGCCATGCTTGTAGCTGTTCCATTCAAGATAAAAGTTCTCACTCCCATCGACACGTCGCTGGAACACCTTTTAAGATTTCAGAAGAAAACATAATAATTACAGTTAGTAACACAAACATGAATAATATTGGTAATGATCATAACTGAGTATAAATGAGTATAAATGACAAAAGGCCACAATTCCTCAATCATAGAGGTAAAGATTAAACATGATGGTATTCGCAAAATGCATAAATGTATACTTTAAGTGGAATACCTTTATGGTAATGTGATCCTCAAAAACTTTTAACCTAGGCTATACAATGAGTATATATGAAAAAAAGAAATCAGAATTCCTCAGAAGGTGAAGATTAAACACGATGGTATTCGAAAAATGCATGAATGGCAATAGATTGCGGTACAATTCATGTGAAATAATATTAAAATTACCCCGACAGAAGACATAGATCGGTGAAAAGTCTGTTAACGATTAAAATAAAAAAAATCCATTCCATTCAAAGTTTTATCAATGAACTATAAAGTATAAAGTTCGTAATGTAATCCCCGTGCCTATCGTAGGCTATAGCACTTACCGTCCATCCTCCTCCGTCAGTCATGTTACAGTAGACCTCAAATGCTGACGCGGTCCATCCGGTTGGTTTGATTCTGTATAAACCGCTGTTTCTGGAACTATCATCATCATAAATTTCCTGACAATCTGTAGGTGGTCTCGTGCAATTTACACTGTCCCCTCTGTAGCCATCAGCACAATAGCATTGTCTTATGTCATTTCGTACGCCACACACCGCTTTAGGACTGCATGCGTAACCTTCATCCCAGATGATCAGTCCGTCAGTACAAACACCCTTTCTTGTACATCCAGAATTCACGAAAAAGTCACCTTCCTGTCAAAAAAATGGTATGTTATAGTTTAACAGGTGCTGATATTACAATATGCAGTCATCTCTTACTCCAGCTTGAAGCAATTCTTTAAATTGAGATTAATGTTATATATAACAAAGTAGTAACGTACAATTTGTACATTAGAGTCGATTAGGGTCGATTTGCTTTCTGCAATGGATGACTCCCGTACTTACTGGTACGATCGTCTGTGCTTCTGATACGTAACATCCACATTGTTCAGGAGGTACACAGTCAGATCCCTTCATGAAGAATCCATCGGGACAAAAGCAGACTTCACCATCAGCACATATCTCATCCTGACAGATACCTGGAGCTTCACAAGTTCGTTGACACGCGGTACTGCAGTTAACAATGTCCATATTGCTGGGACAGAATGTTAAAGCATCTGTAAGATAACATTAATCGGAACTATTATTACACTAATGTTACTTGGAATGTATGTAACCTAATGAAGTGAATTAAATGTTTGATAAGTAAAATTCAGATGTATTCTTTTATCGAAACGATGGTTGAACATAGATTGATTTACCAAATGGGCCCAGAGAGGTTTGTCAGTGATATTCCCCTGATGACCTTGCATATCTGTTATCCTATGTGATGTTTTTTTTTCGACGACATCACAAAACAATTGATCTTCACATATATAAGCCTTTTAAGATATGTGGATATGATATTGCGTTGTTATCTAATTTATTCGCGATAACTCACCAGTATTCTCTCCAGAATAATTTCCGAGGTTGACCAGCTTGAAGTGACTAAAAGCGTCACTTATACGAAAATGATCGTAAGAAACCCGAATTAAGTAACCACTTGATGTGGTTATCTCAATCACCAGTTGGTATTTCTTCTGGTTGGTCAAGAGAGACAGCTTCTCGTTACCGAGCCAGAATTCATGAGAGAGAAACCCGAAGCCAGACTTGTAGCTGTCCCAATCGCGCCTGAAATCGATGGACCCGTCGGTACGCCTTTGTATTACCTATGGACAGAGTAGTTACCGAAATGATTTTGTAGCCACTGATCTTTCATTCAATCTTAGCGCAATAAAACCGAGAGTATTTTTCTTTACCACATGTAACCTACAAATATATAACATTTTTAAAGGTATTTATAACATCGTGACTACTCTTTCAGCTGCCTTGAAAACTATTGTTACAGTCTGACAATTGTTGATATAAGAGAAAGAAACCAAAGACATACCGTCCATCCACCGGAACTGTCGGTGTTATCACAGTAAACCTCAAATGGATCCGGATAACCATCTGGTTTGATCATGAAGACTCCGGAAGAGTTATGAGATGAACATTGCCCCTGGACTTCTCTGCAATCTCTCGGATAAGTCGATTGTTGATAGAAGAAAAATGATGATTGACCTATGATGTGATGGAATAAAAAAATAATATTTGTCCTCATTATTTGTTAACTTTGCAGTTTTACGTATATACCATAACAACACGTTCTTAATTTCCACTATTCGAAAGACCTCACACTCGTATTTTCGCAAAAAAATATGTGACTTTTAACAGAAAATGCGGATCACGAGGTACTTTACTCTTCTACAGACATATCTGACATGGGTTATGGCGACTGTTTTGTTCCACTGTTCGTTTTCTATGACATTACATCTCCAAAGCTATCTGAAATATTTGAATGCTTGAACAAGCCTTAACTCCTCTTTCATTCTCGTCCACTAATACTTCAGACAAACCCCCGCAAATCACGCCCTAATGCCTGTGTATATATTCCAGGCATTGTTTAGATGATAAAAATAACGTTACTAGGGTTTAATTTTTATTTAAATTACATGTTTGGAATCAAGAGGGCGTAAGCATCACTCACCTAATATCTTTTCATTAGTAGATCCATCACTTGTCTTTTGGGCACTCTAACCAAAGAAAAATTCATATATGTAAATGAATAACAGGAATGTGACTTTTTTGTTATAAACAATGGAATAGAGCAAAGAAGTTTATGGATAAAACATGATTCGAATCAGTGAACTCTGGATATCAAGCTCTGAAAAAGATTTCAAACAATTTTGAAAACAGGTTCTTATTATATTTCCGAGTCAATGTGAAATATGTGTCCAATTTACGTTGAGAAGTATTAATGGAAATACTTACTGGGAGTACTTGAATACATCGATTAACAAAACATGTAGTGATTGCCGGTTGGATAGATTTGGGGGTCGCAAAGATTTCGGTTACTATATGGGTGCTACAAATTTTTTTATTGAAAAATGAAATTATTGAAATTGGTTCATTTAAAATTAGAAAGAAAATGTTTTCCAATTGAAATAGGAGGAACGAGAGGGAGACAGATGATGGACACATATCACTAGCCTCGCTTTAATCTATCCTCAAGTTGTCCATTTCAAAATATTTTCGCTAACAAGCTCACACATTCCTCACTCAAACAACGGGAGGGGGAGTGTGAAAACATAAAAAAAACAGAGTTCAGATAAATAGCCTAACTCTACTATAAATAATCATTACTCCTAAATCCGACGAGGGCTCATTATACAACACCCGAATGATCATGAATCAAAAAGCACATTACATGTGTAGACTAGAATCAAAATGATTCTACTCAGTTGTGTTTACGTTTTTACAACGATAACTCTTCCTTCTACAAGTCTAACTTGCATTTCCCAATCTTAAACC
>KN887101.1:41132-60267 GCA_000934455.1 Apostichopus parvimensis
GCTTATATTGGACATCGTGACATAATTAAAATCACCTTAGTGTGTAGGATGTTGCATTTTTTTCACTGATCAATAGATAGATAGATCCTAACATTGGATATCATGTATAAAAACTCAAAGAGTTTAACATAAAATAACATTCTAAAAAGTAAACACTACACTGAATTCGGAAAAAATAGACAACAATTCAATTGTTGTATATTGAAAACGCCACGCCACTAATATATGAATGTCACCCACTGAGTAAAACTCGCTGGAATTATTGAAGTGTAATGATATGACTCTGCAAATGTAGAAAAACCTTTGGCGTTCGGGATAATACTCTCAGACGACTTACTGGTATGATTGTTTGCCCTTCTGATTCGTAACATCCACATTGTTCACGAGGTACACAGTCTGATACCAACAAAAAGTATCCATCACGACAAACACAGGCTTCAACTTCCGTACAGACGTCATCCTGACATATCCCTGGAGCTTCACAAGTTCGTTGACAAGCGGTACTGCAGTTTGTATACGCCATGTTTGTTGGACACAATGTGACAACATCTGTGTGAATACAGTGAAGTGATTGAAAACACTGAAATCAGTTTTATGGAGATGTTGATGAGCAATGGTCGTGCAAGCTTGAACATTAAAATTACGGAAAATATTTTTCCAAGAGCTTGCAAAAGTTGTCTCAGGTACATACACTAGTCTACTTACATTCTTAATTGGAATACAATGGTCATTTTAAACATTCTGTCTAACTATTTACATCTTAAGTTATTTTTTACCTTTAACAATAACATAATACTCACCGGTCTCTCCAGAATACTGTCCGAGGTTTACTAACTTGAAGTAGCTGAAGGCGTCACTGGTTCGGAAATGATCGTAAGAAACACGAATTAGGGAACCATTTGATGAGGTCATGTCAATAACCAGTTGATATTTCTTCTGATTGGTCAAGAAAGATAGCTTATCGTTACCGAGCCAAAATTCCCGAGATAAAAACCCGAAGCCAGTCTTGTAGCTATCCCAGTCACGACCAAATTCGATGGACCCGTCAATACGTCGTTGAATAACCTGATCAATAATTAGACGGATTGATTGGAAACTGTTTACGGTCACATTGAAAGTAAACTTTTGATATGATAAAGGTTTAGCAGTAAATGTAGATAATTGTGACCAAACAGGAATCTGTAACATTGAAAATTTCTTGACTATTGTTTTCTAAGTTTAAAAACATGAAGAACCAAGAGGATGATTTTAAAATAGGAATTTGCGAAGGACTATTATGAAACAAAACAAAATAGGTTTAGTCATGTACGGTTACAATTTCTGTTTATGATTCCAGAGTACTACTCGAGAGACATTAATTGACTATACACATTCGCACCAATAGTTACATAGTTATGAAGTATGAGGTCACTGTTTCTCCGGACATTGTAAATTAAACATACATGTTAACATATTGAGTGTAACATGGAATGGTAGCAGTGCTAATCGAAGATACACCTACCGTCCATCCACCAGATATATCTGTACTATCACAGTAAACCTCAAAAGGTTCTAAATAGCCATCTGGTTTGATCATGAAGACACCGGTAGAGTTATGAGATGAACATTGCTCCTGGACTTCTCTGCAATCTCTCGGATAACTCGATTGTTGATAGAGGAAAAATGCTGAAGAGCCTTGTTTAAGAGGGAATAAATACCATATTTTACTGTTATCATACACTTAATAAAAATAATAATAATACCACATATCGATCACATATGTGACCAATGTCTTCGATATTAGTTGACTTACTTCCAAGAAACAATTAAAACACAAATATGTTGACTTTGAAAAAAACGTATCTATTTACACTACTGGCATGAGAAACATGAGCTCTGCATGGCTGAAAAAATTCCAAATAAGTAGTCATGAAGGTTGTTTTTTAATATACAATGGAGTGAGAGAAAAAAGGAGTTTTTGAAACTCTGACGCTCAAAGGCTGTATTTTGTAACTATTTGTCATTCTCTCAAAGACATGTACCAATCACATATGGTTAAACAATCTTAGAAAGAGATAACTCCTAACACAAACATTTCGTATTCCTAGCTATGTTTTAAATGCTTTAACATTATGCCAACAAATTGGTGTCAGTGTAATTCTTTGTTTCATTCGAAAAGATTATACCTAAGTTTTGCTTGTTGTGGAAAATATACTCATGGTTTCCTCATTAGTTCTACAATAAGCATGGGAAATTATTGACTGAAACAAAATCTGCATGTTAATATAATAAGCTTCAATGGTAAGGAGTTTAGGCATAAATCACTTACTTGGCCCATCTTTACTGTTAGCGGCATCACTTGTCCCAGCTTCCGCAGTCTACCAAACAAAAATACAATACAATAATCCAAACAAGCGATATTTCTAACGGCATCACCCCTCAGGAAATGGACGCCATGTAATTTTAAGAGCAAATAAGCCCTTGTCATTATGGAAATAGATCAGTTTTATCAATTGAAAGGAATGATTCTTCAACATAAAACAGATTCGAAATCGGACAAATGGCATGTTATCGCCCCGGTTGGTCAAATTGAGTTTACTTTGAATAGGGATAGAATGAAGTAAAATGATTGTTAACTTATAATTTTAAAGTAAATTTAGCTCAGAATACAACTTCCTTAAAACTCATATTTACTCAAATTAAGCCAACTATATATATGCGGCGAATACTGTTATATGCTTATTTCTAGATATATTGCAATTGTGTGCTGTGTGTTATTTTTGGTATCATTGTCTAACAATTGATTAACAAGACTACACCAAACATATGTCAAACCGTGTATCCACTTTGCATCTGACGATTCAACTTCCCTGTAACAACAAATATCCTCTACACTGTAATAATAATTTAACGGATCTAAATAAGCACACATGTCAAAAACCTGACCCTTCCTGTTTGGCAAAGTTGATGAAGCTGAAGCTGCAAGTCTTCATTGTAGTTTCATGCGAACTGTTTACTATAACACACTCGGTTTCAATGAAGCAACCTGTCAAATTATTAGTTCGGCCGTGTTGGTAAAACAAATATTATCAATATCCAAACGTTCATATAATAGTTAAAGTTCTTGGCTATACGTGTGTACTTGTTTTATGTATAAAGCATTTAGTAAACTAGACAGTCAACATAAATTGGTACACAATTTTGTTTGAGTTAGATAAATGGATATTAAAATGATATCTATGACTCAAGAAAAAAATTACGACGATTTGATGGATTGAGTATAATAGGTATATTGTTGAAGCAGCTGAATATTATAATTGTAGTTGAATTCAATCTTTTCTAATCGGTGACTAACCGTATCTTTCAGTTTATATTTAGAGATTGAGAATTGACAACATCAATTCGGAGCGACATACATAGACATTGCCGGATACAAAATATCTGCCAAGAAATGTATAGCTCATCGAGATAGAACAATCTAAGTTCTAAACGTGATGAAACATTTCGTATGAACCATATACGGTACAATATATGCAGTAGCAAGATATTGTGCCTAAATTTTGATCGGGACATTATGAAACGAAGGATCTTAGCAATTTACAGTTCCATATGTCAATTCTACTTTTTGCTTCCACTTAATCCTAAAATTGTAGTCATATATCTGTTGGAGCTAGTTAGCCCCATCAACAAATTTAGTGAAAAAGTTATTATTCTAATTATTTAACATTAAGTGACGTAGTTTGCTTTAGAATGTAACTACTATAAATATTGTATATTGCTTACCGTTAAATATCATCATGGAGAATGGGATGGATTTTGGTTCGATCTACGATTGTACACGGTATCTTTAAACACGTTAATCGTTCACACTATAATTGAAAACTTTTCAGATTCTTTATTTAGTACTGAGTTGTCTAGCACATTTTAAAGAACTTATATAATATATGCTGCATCCCTCTTTTTCTCTTAAAGGACAGTCTATCTTTTAAGTAGTGTTTAAAAAGTTAGTTAGAATGATCAGCACAAAATGCAAAAGATAAGTTGTAAAAAAAATTACCATTTCACACTTCTCTACATGAAATTGCACATTGAGACATATATTAACAATTACTACTAACTGTAAATTTATTCAGCAACTTACTCGACGCAAGAACACAAAATGATTGTGTTATTTAAAGGAGAATCACATATTGACCCCAGTAATAACTAATAAAAATATATACAATGATGTTATTTAGGAAAATATTTGGTATGTAAACACAATCTACGAAACGTTTCACTACAAAAGTGGAGATTTCTTCTTTGGAAAATCAAGCAAAGTATGTATAGTAATTTTTAGTGATGTATTTTCCTTACGTCGTCCCTAATTTTATGTTAACGGTTTACTAATTGTAATGGGATTTTCGTTAATCACTAGGATGTACTTTATTACTACTATGATGCACAGATGATTGATAAAAACCTTTACCTGGACATTTTATGGCCAATAAATGAAACGAAATGAAATGAAGTAAATGGTTCATTTGGATATAAAATTTGCAGGTATTTTGTTCATAAATTCAAGGTTTGAAACTCAAAATTGTTTAGTCGACCGATACCGTGCGAAATGACAAAATCTTTAATGTAAGGGGAACCATTTTTCTTTTAAGGTATTCTAAATTGATGACGCTGTTTATGAAGCAGATGTCACAGCTCTTTACTGACTAACATGAAATTGACAACAAATAAATGTTTTAGATAGCGTGTAAGCAGTTAACGTGGGTAGATTGACATAGATCTGGGCAGAACGATGGAAAGCTTTAACAACTAACTATAACAACTTTATTCAATAATACTTTTAGACTATATGAATATTTGCAATTGACTTGACACTACAGCGTGTGGAGTAACATTAAACATACTTTTTTTCCACCGAGCAATTAACTCTGGAACAAAACAATGGTTCATTCAATACTTTTTTTAAAACATTAATATATCCTTAGTAAGTACAGTGTCGTCTACTGAACGTGATTCTGATTAAAGAAATAAATGAGCTTAATGAAGTAAACTTGTTTTACAAGGGATCACTTTGTTCTCCAACGACAATTACTTCTTGAAAAGTACGATCATATCCTACTGTTAAATTATTATATACAATCTGCGTTAGTAATGAAATCTCAATGTTTATTCAATATGACAAAAACAGCTCCAAATTACACCTTAAAGCATATAACATTATATTGTGTCAATACCAATGGTAACTTTTCTCGATCTTCGAGGTTCTTATATTGAGAAAAAGAAAAGTTCAATATAATTGTTGGGTTTCGAATAATATATGATTGCATATGACAATAGTTTATAAGAATCTTTATTTGCTGCCCCAGTTTTAATAGTTTACTTTAAAATGCTAAATGTTAGAAACATATATGTTCTTAGGCAATATAAGTAATATATGATGTAAATATATCATATAATTGCATCAAACAAAGAATGTGCACTGATTTCAAAGTGTTAATGTTATTCGATAAGATATAAGATCCTATCAGATGTGACTATATCAGATATCTGATTGTCAAGTTTTAAGGTTATTCGTTCAACTAGATCAACTGCTTTTAATTTGAGCTTTTCGGACAAATCTCATTTGTTGCGATGATATCTTTCTTTGAAAAGAGTTAGACGTGTTTTAAACTATTGAGATATTGTTTTTGATTAATTAAATCATGAAACAGGGAATCTGGACAGAGTGCGGTTCTGTATCTTGATATATCTATAGCTTCAATAGAAAAAAAATCTCTCCACATTTATATTATTTGCTAATGTGTACCTAAACGTTACCTATACTTTATTTTACAAAGAAAAAGTTGCTTCAACCTTTCAGAATAAAAAAAAAATAACATATTGAAACTTCAAAAGCCCGGTACTAATCTTAGCAATCGTTAAAACTGAGAGGCAACAACTCAATTGTGACTTTTTAATTTCATTCGTATTAAAATAAATAAATCATTTAAAGTTAAGAATAAGTGAAAGTTATGAAAACGCTCAGTTCAAGTTTTTTTTTGTGATTTTGTTTTATCTCCATTTTGTGATTCAATCGAAAAACAAAATAGCTTTTTGTTAACTTTGACAATGGAAATAAATTCCATTTAATTAGTTGTGCATTTAAATATGGAAACTTAATATGGAAAAGGAATACAAACTCTGTATTTAAAAGTTCCAGATCTTTTCAAATAAGAATACTGTCTGTGCTCAGTCAAGTTGAACGCTGCACTAAATTGTTAAATATTTTATATATATTCCAACTGCTACAGCACACGCCAGTTGCTGTTAGCAATATTTAAATAAACTTAATTAAATTGTATTTCATTTCATAAGCTGCCAAAGTGCATTGATATGCTTTGTATTAAGGGGATAATGATTGGTCATTTTTTATGGTTATGAAGATGTCAGATATTTTCACACCGTATGATAATTTTTTTTTCTTCATCTATTTAAAAAAAGTTTTATTTTAATTCAGTGTGAATTATTGTTAAACCCTTTTGAGATTATTATTAAACGTTCTCTAAATTTAGCAACTAAAACGTATTAACAGTCTGTCAGTAGAATAAAATAAACTGCGCTGTCTTGATAATATTAAGTATCTAACATTTTTTAATGAAAGATGATTGAAACGTTAAATAATATATCAAATTGTATACACTTACCGTTCTACTTGAATCGAGGAAGCCGGCTGTCCAAAGGAAAAATGAGACTCGAAGTAACGAATAAAATTGATAACAGTACATCTTGATGATGGTGTATCGTCTTCTACAGAGACCTGCTGTTGTCTGAATAACAAGTTGGCAAATGACTTTCACATACTAACGGGTAGCTACAGATACTGCCTGGGGGAATTTATAAAGTACAGTAAAACATTGTTTCCATCTTCTGTACTACAAATTATTCACTAAATTTATTGGTTCATTTCATTTCGTGATAATTAGCCTACATACATAATATGGAAGACGTTGCATGAGAACTGCTTCTTAACAGCGTCCGTAGATAACGGAACAAGGAAGTCTGAAACCTTGGACACGGATATGAACGTGAAAAAAAATTGAAGCTAAAATCATAACAAATATTATGACTAATGAGTCTTTCTTGTATTAAATATTACGGTATCTTCATTGAACTATTAGAAATCAATCATCTTATTGAATCGATTCTCTATGAATCGAAATGATATTAAATATGGTAGTCGAGGTGGTCGCTTTTGACGTCAATTTTTCACTACATCGGTTGTGGTACCTTTTATTGTGTATACATGCCATGTACCATGTTTTAGATACTGGTAAACTATATGTGATTATAATTTTACACTACACTGGTTGTGGTATCTTCTCTATAGTGTGCATACCATGTACCATGTCTTAGATACTGGTTAACTATAGGGAATTATAATTTTACACTACATTGGCTGTGGTATCTTCTCTATAGTATACCATGTACCATGTCTTAGATACTGATTAATTATAGGGAATTATAATTTTACACTACATTGGTTGTGGTATATTCTCTATAGTGTAATGCCATGTACCATGTTTTAGATACTGGTTAATTAAAGGGGATTATAATTTTACACTGCATTGGTTGTGGTATCTTCTCTATAGTGTACATACCATGTACCCTGTATTAGATACTGGTTCACTACAGAGGCTTAGCTTTCTTTACGTTGTCTGATACATTACAACATATATCCATAGGAACGGATTGTTGATTTAAAAGATAATAATAAAATATTTGTTTCCCTATTATGTGACATCGGATCTCATAGCGGAACCAGAGTTATTACAGAAAATAGTCTGTCATTGTTTCGGTGATGGGTATGGGTATAAAATAGACGCAACGGTGATTTCAAATAATTAATGTAAATTAAGACGAATTTCAGTCAGAATGTGTCGAATATGGTTGTATAAATTTCGATAAGAAACCGATGCATATTTGGCAGCCAAAACTTATGTCAGCTTAAAATGCCTTGCTGCAAAAAGACAAGCAAGAAATTTAACTAAGGGAAATGAAGGTGCAAGTGTAGGCAAGGAATTAATTAAGGAACACTGTCAGTTCAGAACGTAAGCGAGGTATGATTGTCGTGATAACGCACTAATTTCCTTTTCAAATGTAATTAAATGTGATATATTAAGAAGATGTGAAACACAATTAGTGAGCAATGATTTCAAGGGATATTAAATTGTCCTACGGAGAGCCGGTGCCCAATAATATATTGTCCCACTTTATAATCAGATATTTCTGAGGTTTTGCTCTCATTCACATACCACGTTATCTATGAAAGGTAAGATCTACTTCTCTTCTATATGTTGACATTTGCTTGAAGCATAAATAATACAGGAAACTATTTTCAAAATCTTTATTCGAATTGCAATAGATCTGATCCACGTCAAGCATAAGAATAGAAAAAAGATAATATACCTAACATCATTTGCACAAAATAAGGAAACAGGATATAATGTCATGTTTAGAGTGTATAATTAATGGTGGAGATTAATTCATTTTTATTTTAATAAATAAGTTGAGAGTATAATAACGTAATTTTGCAAGATTTCATGACCAAATACAGGTGAAGAACTGGTTATGACTCATTTTTTCATATAAGTCTATATTATTCATATTCCATAAAAGCCGTCTCACTTAGTAATACTTTCTTCGTTCATCCTGATACTGAAATTACGTATTAGCTGTCAAATAGGTGTAGGGATTGCGATGTTGTGCGTGTGTAGGAGAGCGGGGGGGGGGGGGGCGTTGTAGGCGAAAGAGATGGAGGTAGGCAATGTCATTTCACAAAAATCAAATCCATAAATTGTATCCTTAGACATTCATGACCAAAGAGAAACCAGTGATGACGAGTTGAGAGAACAAGCAATTTATCAATCGAGAAAAATCCTTAATTATTACGTAATTTGATTATCTTTTATTATTGTTCTTTCGTTATGTGCTCATAATTAATCAATCATTTTAGTCTAGAAAAATATTCAAATTATGGTTATAAACATCGAGTATAGTTGGTGCCAAAACTTCCAACTCGCCTATGCTACAAAATAGCACTTTATGCTAATAGTAGAACGGTTACACATTTCTTATTCATTCCTTTATACAAAGGTATACGGGACAGTTTTTGCAGACCGATGGTGTATGAAATGGGATTAAAAAAATAGGAATAACGTGTGCAAACCCTTGAAGAATATTAGGTCTGTACATAATTTAGCGACTAGTAATATGTTACTTCAGTATGTCAGTATGGAGAGCATCTTCTGATGTCCTTTCAGTTTTATTAATATTTTGGTGAATCACATCATTTACATTCCATGCTGGAGATATAACCAAGAATAATATAACATTAATTCAAACCCAGTAGCAAAAACATAAACTTTCATAGCAATAAACATCCCTCGCCATATTCAACCATCTTGTCATTTAAATAAGAAACATCAAACAAAGACTAACAGTATCACAAAAGTTACATCGTTACAACCGTTACGTCCACTATTGTTTGCATGTAATTTCCCGCAAAATTAAAAAATAAAGAAGATTATAAATATGCAAAAGTAATAACAGGAAACACTTTTTGAGGACTTCAAAGAGGATGTGACGGATGCAGTTTGCTTCACGATTGGCTACCGCACAGTAAATGTTTTGCTCGTTAACATGTAATACGTGCCAACAAAGGAGAGGCATGGCGAAATTGTATCAAAAAAATCCTTAATTATAATGTAAATATCTTCTAATTAACTATTTTGCTAGAAATAAATGTTGCATGAAGACGCCAGTAGTGTGTGTGTGTTTCCATCAAGATATCTGGCAAAATGTTTGATTTGTGGTTAATTAACTGTTGTCAAGTACAAGTCATTGGCCGTATGCGGGGGGGGGGGCGGGGGGCAACTGTCCCGCGAGAGTTGCACTTCCTAAATGAAGGTAAGTCTATGGTAATGTCAACGCCTGTACAGTATGCGCTATTTCAGTTATTTTTTAGCGAAATGATAATTTCTTCTGATTTCATTAGTCAGTAGTGTAACAACCTCACTAGATTCTAAGCACGCGTTGCGTTGTAGGAATTGCGCAATAACGCAATTTTTATTTTAACTGCTTCACATGTGCTCCGTGCGTTTGCTTTGGTTTTCACGAGTTTGGTTAGACTTACATAATTGTTGAGAGCACCTACGATTTAACCTGCATAGGTGAACACTGTAGCAGTCTAATGTGAAAGTACGGTCTATCAATATATTTACTACGTTTCATAAAGGTATATCAGTTTCATTGTTAGCCCCTTTACCAGAGCCCCGACGATTTAACTAAAAATGTCGAGGCACAGTCAACTACACGGCCCACGAACTCAGCTCATTTGCCCCCCCCCCTCCCCACCCCTCAAGTAGGTCCCTATTCAGTAGGTGAAACAAATAGTGGTAATACAAACCTAACAATGAAAGCTTATGAAGTAACGTAAAGTCCTTTTTTTAGAACATAAGATCTCAAAATTAAGAATGTTTAGATGCAACTTACAAGGCATAGAAAGTGCCATATTCCGGCAATATCGGGAGTGCATATTTGGCAAAATGTGTCTTCCTACGCTACGGGCCAACCGATGCTGACGCTCCGCTTAGATAGTGTTATGATGTTCCCTTTTGGAAAAACTGACCCCCCGCTAAAAATATCTTAACAAGGGCCCTGCTTTATACTCACATCAAAAGCAGCACTATGTAACGTTTGGACGATACATAATGTTTCTCAATTTCACTCAACTGCCCCTAGATATTCTACCCTGGCTACGGCCCTGAGTATCATCATTTTATAGGTTTTATATTTCCGATAAATTGAATGTGCCCAGATACCCAATGGTGATTTTATTGTACTTATGATACCATATGTGTGCATGGTGTAGACATCTGTATAACAAGATGATTTTTATTTGTGTTCAAATTTTGGTAATGTTTCCGTTTGGGTTTAAGATTCGATTTTATCAATCATTATAAAGGCCCTAAATTACACCCGGATATTAAACAGATCGGTCTTTCTTGATTTATGTCAAATCAATTGCCAGCTGTGACTTTTTTTTTTAAATGCAGTAACCAAACAGAAACAGACAGAAGATTTCAGCCCTCGCCGGGCTTTTCACCTGGACCCTGTCAGGGGCCCTAAAGCGGGCCCTTTGAACCCAGCCGAAAAAGGGTTTTGCGCCAAGGCGCTCGGGTACGCGCATACTCATTCAGTTTTATCCGTGTTCAGTCATTTATGTAACGCCCCCTCATTTTTCGATTCATATTGACGTACCTTTCATTACTCGCTATAAAACATTATCGCATAAACGGATTGTTGATTTCAAAACAAAAATTAAAATGATTGCTTTCCATATGATGTGACATAAAATTTCGTTGCGGAAAAAAACAAGACTTATCAAAGAAAATATTATGCCATTGTTTCAATCATTTAAAACGTACGCAGCGGTGATTTCAAATGATATATGTTAAAGAATAGCAAATTTCAGTGACAATTTGTCGACTATGGTTGTCTAAATTTTGGCAAGAAACTAATTTATCTTTGAACGCCGAAAATTAATATTATTTTTGAATCGCTTACAGTGACTTCTGTTACTTGTACAATTCTTTGTTTCGCCTCTGCCCTTGAGATTATAGAGTCATGCATGTTACCAAAAATAAAGAACAAGCACTTGTTATTGTTCATCACGTTTATCAATTTCATTTTTATATTTCCTTGCTTTGAGATGCTTTAACAAAATTTGTCACTTGAAAAAGGAGAACAGATACATTCTGGAATGTCATCTCGGTGTTTAAAAGGCTTTTGAAGTTTACAAGTAAAGTAATCATATAATAAGTGGAAGAATTATAGCCAATGAGATTTATTAGTATCCAACAAACGCAAGTTCTTCAAAAATACATAAAGTTAACTGTAATGATCGGAAATGTCATACTTTGTGGCTACTTCTACAACCTTTGTGGTAGTGCTGTCCCTTACTCAGGTTTAACTTGACGATTCTTCATTTCAGTATATTTGATTTTATAATTCGATCCTTGGATATTATAACAATATATGTTATAATCACTGCCTAAACTGGCGTGGTAGACATCGTTGGGAGTTAGAGTAATAGCAGTTATCGTACCACCATGCGCCGTGAAAACTAAGCGTACAGTTATTATTATTATAAGCATTTTTGTCTCTCTCTCTCTCTCGTTAATTGGTACTGAACTCGTGATTTAGGTGATAACGCAAAAATAATCATCCATTTGCTTCTTTTCTTCTGTGGAATGGAATGAAACATATCACGTCATATAGGAATACATATAAGTCAGATGATGCAACGTACTTACGGTTGTGTGTATACCAGCTGACGAAGAAATACACATAGGGAGAGAGAGGAGCAGGGGTAGGATTACTTTCTCACAAGAATAAAACTAATTATTATTTTATAATCAGCAGTTATTTTTTTATATTTTTTTTAAGGACGCTTAAGCGACCACAAATGTTGGAGAAACCCGCAAGGGCTTATGGATTACAACATGGATTACAACATTTCGGTTTGCAGAATTTCTATATTTTACTTATTCATATTCATCATTTCTGGTATTGATCTTCAGTTTGGTGGTATTTGCATTCCTGAACTGGTATATTATCCATCAAATTCTAATAACCACTAAGGATTGAGCTTACAAACATTCCAATTATTATATTTACCGTACTGTTTCTTACCTTGTTATTTAATGCAGTTCCAGAAGCATGTAGCAAATAGCTATGAAATAATTACCGCAGTTTTTCATAGATTTTGTTATATTTGTAAACAAACGACATTGGAAAGAAATGATCAGCTTTTTAAATGGTAACAAAATGACAATTGTTTAACTGTTGAATGCATCAAATGCATGTCGGGAAGATTTTTTCTCTTAACTTTATAGTATTTTATACGTATAAATAATGAACCGCTTGATACGATTACAGTTAAATACAGCATGGCGTTACTGTGCATTGGGAATATACATGCAATAGCTCAAAGCACTACTGCTGAGTATTCATTGGTTGTTTGGATAACTTTCACTACCATTTCATCAGCGGGACAAAACATCGGGAGAGTCACAAACGTGTTATCTTTACTGTATGTACAAATTTCTTTAAATTCTCGTTTGTCGGTGTTTAGGAAGTCACCTCTTGATATATTTTCCTGCGAATCTTCATAATGCAGTTTTCACGGCCCATCTATTTCCTTTCCATGCTATTATGAACCATTGTTTACTGTTAATATATGAAAACATTTCCAAACCATTTCATTATTTTTTTTAATTTCTGTAAATCAAATCATCATAGTAACCTAATCTCTCCTCTAGGTATACCAAGTAATAAAAAGGAGATATTGTTAATTTAGTTTCAATCCACAAATTTGGTAATTAACTTTAAAAATAACAGTCCTCTTCCTTGCCGGGATCCACATATGACCAGGTTACTGTTATTCACGAAAATAACTGTTAGTCTAGCTTGGTATTATTTTGTCTGCACAATTATTAGTTTCTGGGGTAAGCTTGGCTATCTTTCTATAATACCGTTTATGTGTATATAACGGTGTATACGTTGTAAATCCTTTCTATTTTATTTTGCAGACATTGAAAGTTATAAATGCTAAAGAAATAATACTGCTTGGAATTGTATATATCAAACAGCTTGCTATATAAATATCTCGATAAGCTCAGTGCGAGATATGCATATCATATATTTGTTAGATGTTAAAATCCGATAGTGTTACCAAACCTAAGCCAACTTAAGGAAAGAAAATATTTTTGCAACGCAGAAGCAACTAAATCATTTATATTAAGTATGTTACCCACCTACTGCTCCACTGTAAGTCCCAAGTCCCGACAGGCGGTAGTTGTAACTCTCATCATTGCTGAGAATTCTTTTTATTATTATTAACACGTGACTTTTGTTCGTTTAAGTCACTTGTTTCAGTCCCTTGGTAATGTGTGTATTTCTCTCCTTTACATTTCAGTATAATTGTTAATTATAAGCAATGATAAATCACTATAACCGAATAAAAAACACCCAACTGGTGCTAGTTCGATCAAACTCGGCGTTCAAAAAGAACAAGCCGATGACGTCATCTCAAAGCTTTAATTGAATTTGTCACACTTAGGCAGTCAAACGAGACGAGTTGTAATCGGTTGCAGTCTGTTTAAGACATTCACCTACACAATATATTTTATAGTAACTTAGAAATGAGTGATAACATTATTTTGTATCGGGAATCAAGTAAAGGATCGAAAGGAGCATGGCAATTTTTAAGACAATTTATAAATACCCTTAATATTTATTGAAATGGCAAGCAAGAAGGAATTTGTCAAATATTTGAAAGGTCACTTACAATTGTTTTCTTTCAATGTGAGAGAAAGTGACAACCAATTTTGGGGTCGGGAGGGATAACTGGGAAAGGGGTGAAATTGGAACATTTTGAAAATACAAAAAAAGCACGTTTATAAAGTTCAAAGTCCCCGGAAATAGTTGGAATTTGAGATATCTTTTGTTCTCTCTTAGCGACTTAAAGAACAAAACCACATATCAGAAAGATGAATTTTAATTTCTGTGGGAGGTATTCTAAGCCCGGGAGCTCCAGTGCTCTCAGACATCTCTCTTGTAGCTGTTTAACGTAATCATAGAAAAACATTTTAGAGGTTCTAATTTCTCTTAGCCTATAGGTAACCAGGGAGCAAAGCACAGGAAGTTAAAGAGTTTTGCGTAAATTGTTTGACGTCAAGGAGAATGTTTCGGTTTCTTTTACCGCAGCGACCGAGCGGGAGGTGTGAGGGGGGGGGTGGGGACTGGGGTAACATGTTGATTTGAAGGGAGTCCCTCCTCCCTTGGCGCCGCCACTGATGAGACAAAATACGTACAGAAGTAATGGGAAATAGATTCATAAAACGGCGTTCGTAAACCGTCCCTTCTAGAGTTATACGTATCCTGTAGATTCTCAGAAACTGTTTTCTGGCGCAAATTTCATAACACCACATAGATTATACATATCTGCTTGACCGACCACCATGTAGGTGGCGTGGGGGTTCTCCCACAGGAAGACAAAAAGAAACCTAATATACGTCAAGTGGTGCATTCCGAGTTATATTTAGACTTTAAATTATGCCAATAATTAGGTCTAGTCACTACCACTCATTCTGAAAGTTTGTCTGAGTTTGAAAGGGGTGCGGGAGGGATTTGGTAAATACCAACAACATACTGTCAGAGCATGAAGGGGAGAATAACTACGAAGGTGTGTTCTGTTTCCATTAAGGAAATCTTGTTTTATATTAGGGTGGATGTCTCATTTTACCGTAACCGGTTTAATAATTTAAATAAAAATAGCTTATTCGACAGCCAATAGGAGGCGCGCTCCTTGAATTCCATTTTGTAACCTAACTATAAAAACAATTAGCTTATCCTATCTATATAATATACATTTCCTTATCTTTTGTGAACGTCACTGCGTTTTCTCCCTAAAATTGGATGTGAAGTGGGATGGGAGGGGGGGGGGGCACTTGCACCTATGGCTGAGCCACTGTGTATTATCATTTTTCCATTTAATCTATTTCAATTGCAAAATTGCGGAAATCGTATCAAATTCTTTTATTTCATCATATTCATTCGTACGTTTAACGGGAATATAGATTAGATACATTAGGTAACTTGGAAAGATTGCGAGTAGTGCTATTACAAATTGGACAAGTAGTTCTTTTTATTTTCAAATAAAAAACATTCAATTGTTCTTAAAATTAATCTCTCAAGTATTTTTTATTTCTCTGATCAGCGATGTAACAGTTTTCGTCCTTCGTCAGCTTCAATCTCTAGATAGGGCGGATCTTCATCTCTGTAAATTTGAGATAATTATTACTTCCGGGAAGGTAATACCAATGAAAGTAATACTTCCCGTAGATACTGTTCAGACTAGAGTAAATAGAACCATCTTTGTACCACCATGCACCACTATGATGACTTGCATAATTATTACTATAAGCGTCGTTGTCTCGGTCCTTTGTTGAGAACTGTTGATTCAGGTCATAACTAAGTGCATAGCCATCAGGGGTACTTCGTCCTCCGGTATCTGTTGAAGAAAAGATAAATATATATTTACATAATGCATTTAACATTTGCATTCAACGTTACCGTGCAAGGATCTTGTTTTGTTTAGATCCATAATGAGGTGTTGTTTTCAGTTTAGTAATGTATGACGTTAAATTGCATCATGAATTCATATCATTTTTATGACTGTCATTGTATTATATAATTCTATTTGTTGTTTTGATTTGTGTCATGAAATGCGTCAGATACGAAGTGCTTTCGGTGATTTGTTTTGTGAATTAATCTAAGATAGGCACATACGTAGGAGTAAAAATTATTCTAACCTTCATGTTGTAGCGTCTGTTGCCAATTATCTCTTGTACTAAATTAGTACAAATTTTGCTTCTTCTTATTGAAATGTTTTCATTAAGAGCTGACATAACATTGTACTAGCAATTAATGAGTTACTAATTAATATGTTGACCTCACTTAAGTTTCTCAATGAAATCATGACATTACATAGAATGTATGTATATGTAAGCTAGTAAGCCGTAACTCTCCATAACTGGTGTATTTTTGTCTATGCCATAACACCTATAAGAATCGAGGCTATGAATAAAATGTTATCGCTACAAGGGTTATGTGTCCATGATATGTGAAATGTAAAATGTTGTACTGATTTACGTGTCAAATAAATTGGCAATGAACATATATTTGATGATAATTGAATTAATCGTTAAAACGATAATTTTCGGCGTCAACCAGACGGATAAGGGGTACCGTAGAATGAATAGCGTTCAAGAATTCATGTTATGTTATTGTTCTCTTTTGCGTCGTCTCAAAGCTGTTTAGGAATTTCTGGGGCGTATGCAGAATGTCAGGACACACTCGCTCTAATTTTCGTCTTCAACATGTAAAATTATCAGAACGTTGAGTCCAACGGAGATGTTAATGTTAATGAATCCATATATCGAAATGTTTAACTCAGAGATTAATTGATAAGCAGAACATAGGGATAATTATTTAGTAGGGCTGTCGTTGCACTTATGGAGAAAGGTGGTTGGTTAGGCTAGGCTAGAATCTTTACTTTCTATATAGACTGAGATCAACTTACGCTGCTTTCCGTAGCAACATGATTTATCATTTACTGCGAAAATATAATAGTCTAATACAATATCTTTTTTAACATTAGTGACAGCTTCATAACAGCACACGTTTAGGTGTCTACAACCTGAAATTATGTCTTTAGCAAAGCAAACGAGTGCATTGCACACCTAGTGTAAATAAATTCTGTATAGATTTAATTATAGATGACCACGTGATTGAATAACTACTAACGTTTCAGATGATTTATAAGAAATAATGACAAATTAAATCATTATGAATCGGACATTTGAGCAACCAATGCAGGAAAGTACTGAGTAAGCATCCATATCTTGTAATTAACTAAGTTGTTAATACTTGTTTTGATGGTAGAGATTACGCAGTGGTGAAAACAAAGATTTGAGACAAAGATTTGAGAATTAAAATTTTAGACAATTGTAGTTTTCCACTAAAATGAACCTATTTAGAAAATTAAATTAACGCCGCCTAATCGAGTTTGGCATCAATTTATTATACAAAATTCTGAATTCAAAATCTGTCTCTATAATCTGAATTTAAACATGTCTAAAAATTTGTAATTGTCTTTGAAGTGGTTGACTGCTATAGGTGGACGTTCACACAATCATGGATAGCATAAATAACAACAATGTCCCTATGAACAAGTGACACATGGTTTATTATACATACCTGCAGTTCCACTATAAGTACCAACCTCGGTTAACCGATAGTTGTCGCTTTCGTCGTTTATCCTAAAAAAGTCATACTTGGCGTAGTATGGAGCTCCGTATATATTCACTAAGTCAATTCTGATTTCATATCTCTTTTGGTTAGTCAAGTAATAAAGTTTATCATTTCCGAGCCAAAAATTAATATTTAATTCTCCAAAGCCTTGCTTATAGCTGTCCCATCCAAGGTAGAAGTCCTCACTCCCATCGACACGTCGTTGGAACACCTTTAAGATTTCAAAAGGAAACATCATAATTATAGTTAGTAACACAAAGTTGCATAATATTGGTGGCCTCTCGGATGTGAAATTTTGAAATCTCGTACTCTTTAAATGGAATACCTTTATGGTAATGTGACCCGCAAAATTTTTTAACCTAGAATATACAATGAGTATATATGAAAAAAAGAAATCAGGATTCCCCAGGAAGGTGAAGATTAAAGACGATGGTATTCGACAAATGCATGAATGGCAATAGATTGCGGTAAATTCATGTGAAATGATATTAAAATTATCCGACATAAGACATAGATCGGTGAAAAGCATGTTAACGATTAAAGTAAGTCTTACATCAGAAAAATCCATTCCATTCCAAGTTGTACCAATGAACTATATAGTTTATAATGTAATCTCCGTGCCTATCGTAGGCTATAACACTTACCGTCCACCCTCCTCCGTCAGTCATGTTACAGTATACCTCAAATGCTGACCCGGTCCATTCGGTTGGTTTTATTATGTAGATACCGTTATTTCTAGAACCATCGTCATAAATTTCCTGACAATCTTTTGCTGGTGTCAATGAAGTGCAAGTTTCACCGTCTCCTCCGTAGCCATCATCACAATAACATTGTCTTATGTTATTTCTTTCTTCACAGTTCGCGTTAGGGCTGCATGCGTAACCTTCATCCCAGATGACCTCACCGTTAGTACAAACACCCTTTCTGGTACATCCAGAATTCACGAAAAAGCCACCTTCCTGTCAGAAAAAAATCGTATGTTATAGTTTAACAGGTGTTGTTATCACAATATGCAGTCATCTCTTACTCAAGTTTGTAGCAATTCTTTAAATTGAGATTAATGTTATATATAACAAAGTAGTAACGTACAATTTCTACATTAAAGTAAAGAGTCGTTTTGCTTTCTGTAATGGATGCCTCCTGTACTTACTGCTACGATCGTCTGTCCTTCTGATACGTAACATCCACATTGTTCACGAGGTACACAGTCAGATCCCTTCATGAAGAATCCATCGGGACAAAA
>KN887102.1:14510-27241 GCA_000934455.1 Apostichopus parvimensis
AAACATATAGTCTGATGTTTGGACATCTGGGGTCGTGTTTAACTTTTAAGTCAGGTCGGTGTGCGAAGATAAGCAAATATAGTTAAATCTTTATAATACCAGCTGATATTTTGGACTTTGTTTGATGGTAAAGACGTTGCATTTTCATTATTTGTTGATTTGAGTTGAATTATACAATTTGTAAAATATAATACCACATGACATTAGTACTTCTCTCTTCACCCTCCACCCCCCCCCCCACCTTCCTCTCTCCACAAGTACACAAGGAAGACTTAAACAGTTCACTTTTAGACTTCCTATACTGTCATCTCAAAGCATCCTAATTCACCGAGTCTGTTTAATTATTTTATTCTATATTTGATTACAACGTGGATCGTTGAATACTCCCCCCCCACTCCACTTATATTCCCTCTCCCTCCCCTCCCTCTCCCCTCCTCCTTCCTTCCCTTCAACATATGCAAGGAAGAGCTAAACAGGTCACTTCAAATTTCTAGACTTCCTGAATCACATATTTACAGTTTAATATGTAGTTGTGACACGTTCAGTAAAAGAAGCATGTTGTTTTCTATGGAGGTCAATTGTCATTTGGAGTCACCAGACGCCAAATTGTGGAAACCTTGTTTTATAAGCTACCGTATCTCCTACCGACCAGCCTATCAGATAACATGTGCGTTACGCCTCGTAAGAATAGGAGGCTGTTTACAATTAGAAATTAGCTTATGGGCATCCGTAGAATCAAATCAAATACTCGAGAACAAAGTTGCATAGGCTTCATCATGTCGATGGAGCTGCATTATCTCGCTACATACATTGCGTGCAGAAAGGTGTACTCTTTGTAGATACAGCGGTGCTATTAGAAGTTGCCGTCGTATTTTGCAATTGTCGAGATTCAGGTTTGGATGTAGTTACGCTGGGGAAATGGCTAGGCGCCGTTTACGAAAATTAACTGTCGCCTTGTTAGATTTTCATCAATGATCGATCTCAATGCGAATTAACTGTATAGAATGGTTCGCTATCTGCACGTGCATTATGTACGGGAATTTTTCATGTGCGGAGATAGTTCACAAACTTCATGGAGCATTTACAGACATACAGCGATACCATCATTTAAAATCTATAATAACAGTTTATTTGAGGGAACGGTTTGTCATTACGAAGAACGTAATGTGTTTAAAGGCATTCATAAAAATGTTGTGTTCATATATTAATTTTTCAACCAATTAACAACAATATTAAACGTCGATATCACGACGGCTTGGTTATGCGCAGTCAACACCTACACAGTAGAGTATATGTAGGTAGACTACTAACAATAAGCATTGTTAAAAATGACAAGGGATCATTTATTGTTTAAACATCATTAACTATAACAATATACAACATAAACAGTCATGAATGTGACTTTGTTGGATACATAGCCAAAACTATAGCCGTTTGTATAAAAGTTGATTGTGTTCAGCAACAATCACAGGTTTTTGGCTCCCACTGACATTTCAGGCTTCCTGTCACGCTATGCATTATGGGAAGTCTCTTCCTCCCGTCGGTCTTTGTTTTGCCACATTTTCAGCGTCCTCGTAGTTGCTTCATGAAATGTAAAGATGATATCATCTAGGGGAAATCCCTCATCCGATAAATAATCGGAATCATTCGACATTCTGCAGCTGTTGCCACAGATTAGATGTCTGCTCGTGTCTTTCTGTCTGTTTGTTATTATACCGTTGAGTATGTTTGTTCTTCTATCTCGTTTTCGTCATACATACTGGGTACTACAACTTTGGGTGGCCTCATTGAGGTGTATGTCTGAAAAATGGGATCAAAATATAGACTTCAATATTGAGCAACAGAGAGATGGCGCTGGAATAAGTACTAATATTGATATATAAACTACAGTGAATCTTTCAGCATGTAAACCAAATCTCAATGTGAAACATGGCTTCGGCTTCATGTCACAAACGTGTATCACACTTATCACACTATATTACTTGTGTTGTGAATTATAAAAACTCAAAGCCGACGCCGAAGCCGAACTGAATTTAGGGAATAAGGTAGGTCTGATGAACAGCAAGAACAGTTACCAATGTATAAGAGATGTCATGATGGGATAGATTAAATATCTTATTAGTGTACCCTCCAAGAATCATCAGAAACCAACATCAGGGAAGAACAGAGAAGTGGGTGGGAAGTTGATGTAGGAGTGGGTGGATGGGTAGGTGTAGGTGGGTGGGTGGATAGATAGGTAGGTGGAGGAATTGGTGGGTAGGTAAAGGAGTAGGTTGGTGGGTGTAGGAGTCGATGGATAGGTGGAAGAGTGGATGGATCAGTGGATGATTGGGTGGGTAGGTGAAGGAGTGGGTGGGTAGGTAAATGTGCGGGTGGTGGGTGGGTGTAAGAATGGGTGGGTGGGTAGATAGGTGGAAGTGAGTAGGTATACGAGAGGTGCGGGTGGGAAGTTGTAGAAAAGGAAGCTGTATGGAACATTAAACAAATGAAGGTTGTCCTGCATGGATGCACCATGAGACATAAATTCGTTTATTTCTCTAGACTTTAGAACCCTGGTATTGAAACATTCAGGAGAAAAAGACGTTGTCGGTATTTGTGGGGGAAAATGGAGGAAAGGGGGGGTATTGAACAAAGGTTATAGTTGGTAAATATGACACCAGTTTGCAACCAAGTACGCTTAACCATACCACATTTTCAGAGTGAGCTATACACACAGCCTGACGATTTGTGATACGGGTCTGCATAGATATTTTACACGTACGGATTATTCACTTTTACTGTCGTTGGTTTATGATGGCTACAGTTTTACAGCAAGCTATATAGGTTACTTCATCAAATATAAGTAAATACCGGAGAGTCAATATTTGCCTATCATTGTTTGGGGACTTACGGTGGGACTTGCGAGTCAAGTTGACTTTGTATTGGCCTTATAATGATAAAAGGCAAGGGGTGGCGTAGGGTTGTGAGGGGGGGGGGGGCTTACTAGCTGACTGCATGGTGCGGTACTGAGGTGCAATATGGCTCATGAAGAAAGGAACCGCCCCCTCCCTCCTCCTCCTCCTTCAAGCCAGAAATAAGAACGATGCCTATTGGCTTGTCGTCATCTTATCTAGCTGATTGGGGGGGGGGGGGGGGGGGTTAATTGATAACCAATTACTAACTGTACCACTGTGCCTGGCACAGATTCAAATTAAAAAAGGAAATTGATATCTGCCGGGATTCTTGTGGTGGATGTGGTAGTGGTTTAGGTCATAAAATGTTTAGCACCAAATATGAGCTACAGATCATTCCTAAGGGTAAACTCTTGATATCACCCTGTACGTAAAGACCACAATCTTAAATTCTTTGAATCATGGATGACAGACGTTAGCACAGATGTATTCTTATAAACTGGTTAACTTTCAAGCTATGCTAACAGTCTTTTTACCCACGGTAGTGGGTGTCTCACGGTAGTAGATTACCGATAACAGTTCCATGCGACCGGGTCAACATCCAAATTGTGTATATGACATTCTCATATGGGTTATGCTGAAACTTTGTGGGGTTTTTTTTGGCACCCCCCCCCCACGCCCCCATGTACAGGTATCCGGATAGTACAGGTAACCTAGCTGTGTTTGGCGGCGATGGAGGTGATTTAAATACCAGTGGAAGGGAAGTGTGATAAGTACACGCAGATTCAGTTGGCGGCGTCAAGTGGGGGCATCACAAAACTGCAGCACCCTCTGCATCTAAATTGCCTGTGATGTGCACTAGCTACAGGTGCGTTTTGTACCCTCCCAAAATATCTGCCCCCCCCCCCCATCCCAACTGTTTGCTTGCCATTCAGTTGATCTCAACGATTTGAGGTATGGTTATATGATAACACAGGCACAAAGGCTTGAGAAAAACAAACGCATACCTGTGTAAACGGTACCAAACCGAAAATTTGAATTCGAGACTCTAAAAAGCCTCTCATGTTTGTTATAACCCACTCAACTTTGCAACCACCACAGTTTGCGGTGACTGAATGCTCTTATGGTAGGCATCCTAATTTAGTCTTATTAATAGGAGACAGAGAGTAAACTATATAAAAAAAGGTCATGTCATGGGGTGTCTACAAAATAAAACATATATCATGCATATATAGAACTTCTCTTTAAGTTCTCTTTAAACTAGCTCTTTCGAGATCCAGCTTTATGATTCATAAATGGTTGATATCTAGAGTAAAGCAATATATATATTAAACTCTTCAGTTTCCCCAGCCAAAACCATAAGAAAAAAGATAGGAGAGGACAGGAAAGCAGAATAACTCACCTTTTCTTGTTTTAGTTGATAAATTATGACCGCTAGAGCCGATGATATCAATATCAGATCAAGAGACTTCAGACCCAACAAGCTACCGTAGAATACATTTCGGAACTGGTCTGTGTTATAAACGAGACAATTACCAGTCTCCCCGCACGATTCTTGAAACAGGATGCATGACATGTCTATCAAAGCTCCCCAAACAACAGGACCTGGTATGTAGGCTAAAAATAAATACAACGAAACAGAAAGCCGCGGTGATTCTCATAGGACAGTAAAAACATAACTCAGTTGGATGCCTCCCCCCCCCCCCCCAAAAAAAAAAATTACTTGGTGTGAAATGCATAATTCTTTGTATCCCACTTTATGTGTATATAATTTGGGATTCATGAAATTATGCTCACCACAGAACTAACTTCCAATACAATCCACCCGTATATATGCATGAAACCTTAGGTTTCAGTGAGTTCTCTTGCAGGGAAAACACGTTTTCATGGGAATTTGTTTAATGGATGCATCCTTTAAGTGGCATTCCATTTAGACCGAGAAATGTAAATATTGAGAGGTTTGGCAGAGTGATATATACTTTGAACTGTAAATATGTGTTTATATGTAAAACTTGGCACATTCGAATGCCATATTTCTTTCACCTACGCCACCCCTTCCCTACCCACGGGAGATATAGCCATGGTCAGATTATAACAAAGCAAACGTACCCAAAATCTTCGACATAAGGTTGGTGAATCCCATCACGAGGGATTTATCTCTGTCTTCGACGGCTCTGGAAAACAAGAAAGATTGTTTGTGTGTTTAGAAATTCTATCTTTGTTTGTTTGTTTTTGTTTGCATATAAACCTCTGATTCGATGATTATAAATGTTCATGTAAATCATTTCATAAACCTTATTAAAAATAGATTTAATCACTCTGTCTTTGTATAATCGATGACACATTAGATATAATTACAGGTTTTTTAAATTTAAAATGTTAATAAAACAACATAAAGATAAACACGAAACCTAAGAATATTAATTACAGGTCTCTATATACTAACAATCATACTTTTAAAACTCATTGTATCCTTGCTTCATTGTTATTTTTCACCGAATATTTGCAAAGATCTGCTTCCTTTGTCTTTTTATTTTGTTGTCCTCCTCTCTTTACCTCTATTTCCCCCATTTTCATTTATGAATAATTAAAATTTTGAATCCTGTAAGTCTACTGCGAGATCCTATTATAGTCACTCCAATTATTATATTTCCATAGAAATGCCTAAATAAGTAGAGAACTTCATATGCCGGAAAACCGAGCCGAAAAAAAAGAAACTATGGGTGGTGGAGGTTTATTTGCAAAAGGGAATAATGCGCAAATGACTGGGAAAGAGGGAGACATTACATTATACAGTTCACAGAGTTAGGTGTATACGTATATAGGTATCATCTTACAGCAATTCGTGCCAAATAAATGTAAGTACTATTTAAGATAAGTTACACTCTTTTTTTTTTAAATGTAAATGCAGTTTACCTTATTTTCAACATTGCGACTGGGTTGGAAATGAGAGAGATAATTGATGAGAGGATGACGGAGATGGCCAGATGAAAGTAATACGAGCATTCCTGGGGACATTCTCCATGAAAGGCAATAGATTCGGCCTCTTCTGATTGGACAACACAGCTACATTCTGTGTACATCTAAGTGAGATGGACATTGATAAGATAAGGTTAGAGAGAAAATCATTGAATGGTGAGGTGTAGTAGTTCATCCCTGGTTATCAATGTCACAACGTTTTTGCGGTGTTGTTACCAAGTCATTTTTGTCAAGTCAAGTCAAGTCACAATTCAACTTTTCTCTCGTCGAATCAAGTCAAAAGTCTACCACCTGCAAGTCGGGTCACAAGTAAACAATATGAGTCGAGTCCAAGTCATTGAATTCATAGTCAACGACACTGAATGTTCTATTTGATCTCTTCCTATCTTGCATCCTGTGTTCATCTAGTTACAATGAATATTGACAAAACAAAGCAAGAAATTACAATTAAGTTGTAATTAACATTAAAACACGGCTGTTAATGTTTGGTCATGAATGTTACACATTCTTCAAACTTTTAGAGTAGGCCTATAACTCAAAACTGAATATTATATTATATAACATGAAAACAAGATATGTTCAAGGCATGATACTGTATTACTACGGTGGTTTATAGCCAATTTTTAAAATTTGTATTTCTATTCCTTTTAATTAGCTGCTAGGTTTATTTTTTGGAAGTGCGGAATTAGCACGCAGTTTCTTTCTTTATCTTCGATGCAGATTAGTGAAATATACACATGTAAACAATAAAATATGACATTATCAAACATAAGCTATTTAAAAAGACGACAGATTTTCTCGTAAGGTTATATTGAAGTTTGCAACTCAATTTCCCAACTCATTATTGTGCTTCCCATACACACAGTACAACAGCTACCAACAGCTTCCATACAACAGTCACATACAACAGCTTTCCATACAACAGCTTCCCATATAACAATCACATACAACAGCTTCCCATACAACAGCTTCCCATACAACAATCACATGCAACAGCTTTCCATACATAATTTAGAGCATATTGCAACATTGCAATGATATTTCGTAGTTCTGCATCATATCCAGACAATTTTACAACATGCTTTTTATGTGGTTGTCTTTGTTTCATTCTTTTAATAAACCCCTTATGAACCAGGAAATGGGAAAGGTCGCATCGGTTTTTTATTTTAACTAATGAGAGGGTGAAATTATGAAATTCCGATATAGTTCAAATAAAATGCTTCGACTTACCGTGACATTGGCGTCAGATGAATGGTACCCTGTACATCCAGCATGACATGGTGAAGCATACGTGATACCATCGGAACCACAAACTGGTAGGTATGTTGTTGGGCAGCTACATCCAATGTTACACTCAGCATCAAGATCTGGTGAGTCTAGAGCAAGCACCATTCTGTAAAGAAAAATCAAAACTGAGGTCTTCACCGGTAAATATACCAAACAAAGGCATAAGGGAGTGTTGGGAGGGTTGGGGTGGGTTAGGAGGGGAGGGTTTGGAAGGATGGGTGAGTGAAAAGGATTATGTAAGGGGAAAAAAGATAGCTACTTTTTAAACAACACTAAAGTGGAATTTGGTGGGCGAGGGTCATTGAGATATATAGGCCTATGTTCAGTGGCGTAGGAAGGTACTTTTGAGTGGGGGGGGGGGGCTGAAGACTGATGGCCGGCCTGGGGAGGGGTCTAAGGGGTGTCCCCCTCCCCCCTTTGGATTTTTTTTGCATTTCCAGGTGGCCTCAGATGCAATTTGGTGCAATATAGCACACTTCAACACCCACTCCATGGTATTTGTAAATAATTTTGCATTTTCACCTGGCCTTAGATGCAATTTGGTGCTCCAAATGAGATTTTTTTCTCATTTGGAAATGAAAAAGGGGTTTTCTGACTTGCGGAGCGGGGGGGGGGGGGCGGAATGATACTTCCGCCCCACCATATTTTTCACTGGGGGGGCTGGCGCCCCACAGCCCCACCGGTTCCTACGCCCTTGCCTATGTTAGCTTCTGTGTTTCATTGGTTTTGGACCTCGGACATATTTGAAAGTAAAGTCGGACAATAACTCTGGAAATTAATGTATTACTCACGTCTCTGCGTCGACGGTGTATTGTACACTAAGACCAGCTCTCGGCTTTTGTGGACACCCAGAAAAGAAGAAGAAAGGAATTGTTATGACACTTGCAAAAGCTAAGGTGAGAGCCATGATGGCCATTCCACGCTTCTGTAGTTTTAATTTCTTCACGATGATTCCACCGATTATGTTTCCACAGATTGCGCTAGGAATGACAATGACACCTGGAACAGAAAGTAAAAGGGTGAAATCAAGATAAGTTTGTCAAATTATTACAGTATTTTCAACTTGCATGTACACCAAAAAAAAGAGGTGAATATAATAAACACTGCCAATCAGATACAGCTCACGACTTCTACACGTTTCATGTACCGTATAACTGACAGAGCATAATCAGGCTTTAGGAGTTGGGGACGGGAGTGGGGCAGGGGATACACCCCCCCCCCCCGGCCCATGGGTCAATTAGGGAGCCCGTAGACATAATGGGATAAACAATAAGGATTTCTGCTTGTTAAACTATATATAGCTTACTTAGCAGCGGAGACTCTCGGCGCCCCTTAGCATAATACAGGGTATATACACGTTTTATACTTCAAAATATGACATATTCGTAACAATTTTCTGGTTTCTATAATTCTACCTACCTGTTAAAAGAGCAGCCATCGAAGCCGATATATCAAATTGTGTTTGAAGATATTTAGTTGAATAGATTCTGAGAGCAACAAACATCGTGAAACCGCTACACGTAGAAAAGACCATCAACATTACCACTTTATTGGTTAGAATCCGAACCATTGCTTTGATTATATCTATTGATAGAATTTGAAGAAGAAAAATGCAGTAAAGTTAACATGTCAGAGTTGATATGACACAATCGCAATTAAAGGTGAGCAAACCAGTTGGTAATTTATTCAAGATAAAATTGTTATTTTAATTTGACATCGCATTTCCCTCCCACTCATTCCGCTTCAAATATATCTGTTGCTGAAGATGTGTATGACGGAGTGGGGGAGGGGTGGGGGTATTAATCAATAGCTAATGGTGGTTGTAAACCAAAGGTAAGTTTTGTGTACATTATAAACACTTTACTTGCACTTGCAAAAACCAAGTCACGTAAGCTCTCCACCAGAAGAGGACAATTTGTTCAAATATTTTCAAGTGCATGTAAGTACGTGTGCATTTGGGTAGCAGGGGAGGGTGGGGGGGGGGGGGATAGGGCATGGTGGTATCGTTTGTGGAAATATCACCTTTAACAAATCCTTGTTTGTTACTGCTTTCACTCAAGCTTCGGTGCAAAGAACGCTTTCGGTATATTTCACTTCCGGGAAGTTGACGAGGAAAGAAGAAAAGAGGCAAACTGGAGAGGATGATGAATATTCCGATAATAATTAAACCCAACCACCAGGCTCCTAAAAACCGAGGATCCTTAGGGTCGGTGATGACGTAGGAGGGATCACTCGAGAGGAAGTTCACAGGAAGTCGAAGGCAGAGATTAGCCAGGAAAAACCCGATCACTATACCGATAGTCCAGGAAGTAAATGCAATACCTATAGATAAGAGAAGTTAAGAAGAAAATGGGGCGAATTAACGAGGATGGATGGGTGCATGATGGGGGTTAGTTGATTTTTTCGAAAAAATTCTACCAAAGTGTATAATCGAAGTTGAAAATTAATGTGGTCTTTCATTATGATGTATGAAATGCGAATATTGATTAATGAGATAACTAGAGAAAAATTCTCAACTGATAAAATCTCGTGCGTTATAACTTAATCTATATTCTTAAACTATTAACGGTAACTTTTAAATATATCTTAGAAAGTGGAAACCATAAAGAATGTTCTACTATAGACAAACAGAAAAAAACCCAACATAGTTGATGATTTAAAGTACAACACCCATGACGGAATGTAATTAATATTGTGAAATGTTACAACATATATTAATATGCATGCTGCATATTTAATCGTTTTAGGTATGGTTTAAATGCTTACAACGGCGTTCAAAGACCGCTTCAATAAGTTATTTTGTTACCAAAACTGGTACCAAAATACTCTTTTGAAGCAGCTTTCCATGATAGTTAGACAAACTTTTACTAAACACAATTGAGTAATATTTACATAAAGAAGGCAATCAAACTAAGGCATGTCTCTAAATGTCTCGAACAAATGAAAGCTAATTATAGCGTGTAATTAATTCCAAATACTAATTCCAGATTTGTCTTTGTTTTGTTTTTGTGATAAGCCGAAATCTGTATAGGCACATTATTTTCTTACTTACCGACATAAACAGGTGTGTTCTTTTTATTTTGATTATCGTCAAGGAAAGATATCATTAAAGGTCCAATGCTGGACCCAACACCCGACAGGGACATCCCAAGGAACAGCCACCAGGCTTGACTCCAAAGAGCACCTGAATTATATGTCTCCTCTGCATCACAGCCCGCTTCCTCCTCGTTCAATTTGGCATCACACATCAATCCCATCGTTGATGGGTCTGTTTCTCCAGCCGTTTCATTTGATGATTCCCAAACTTCCGTCAGTGACGTAGGCATGTCGTAAAGAAAGTGCGGTACGGCACATAACAGGGCACCTACACCATACAACATGTATAAAATGGATAAAATTCGAGGCCGGTTCCCCTTCTGACCAAAATACGTCACAAAGAGAACCAAACATAATCCGACGATGTCATTGGTTGTAAAGAATAAACCTGATTGGCTACTTCGAAGTTGGAATCGTTTTTCAATCATGCTTAAAGCACCACTTAGATACGACGATGTGGCGGTATAACCTATGTTGCCAAGGCAACAGAATAGTGTGAATACTTCCGCATTGAATACTTTGCTCTTCTTAGTCTGCACAGCATTAGCTTCGTTTGGGCGGGAATTCTCTTCTTTCTGCACCATGGCTTGTTTGTATTCATGCCTGTCCGCTTCTTCAAAACTGGATGACCTCATCATGCTAAGAGGAAGAAAATTTCAGAAGATTTCCTTTCAAAATAATGTCATCAAATGATCAAACAGAGTCACATTGAACTGAACGGTGACTCAAGCGGATGTTGCTACGTGGGATGATCATGGATAGTGATGTTGTTTTGATTTTCATGACCAAATATTTTCTAGTTAACAATTACGTTCATTTTCCTCCTTCTCATTCTATGGTAAATAGTCATGTAATCTTGGATGCGTTAAAGGCAACCGTTATAAGACACAAACAAATGTTGACCATCGTTTTGGCAAATTTACCTCTATATTATCGAGAAACGTTATGAAAGCAATAAAACTACGAACTGCAACCATTCGACCAAAAGAGTGGCTTCTCTGTGACTGGTTACAGATTGATAAGTCTGATTTATATACTGGATTTTGTCTTTATAAATAGCTATATACGTACACAATGTTAATTAAAAACAGCGACATTTCTCATTACGAATGTGTCCAGGATGATAGCTCGTTTGAGGAGTTAATTTAGCTGCAGCCTCAAAGTGATTATATATATATTTTTGTGTTGACAAATTTAGCTCTATAAATAGAACAAGGCTATCTAATTTAGCTTTAAGTTAGAGTGAAATTCACTTCTATAGAAAAGAGTAATCAATCTTGGTAAAATCTCAAAAAGGGAATTCTTACTCTTTTGAAATTTAATTAAACAGTTACCGGTATGTAACCTTATCCACTTACGTCACCAATCATTACATGCATATGCATATGTCACCCGTTTGCTACACAAAACTGTACCTAAAGTGAAGTGTTAACTTAAAAGTCAACGAAGTTTTTAAGAGTAAGTCCCTGAAGATTCTGCCGCCCCCATTATCCCATACATTGTGGAGTGTTAGCTTTAACAAAATAGACGCATTATCAGCAACATTATACGCTATGTATATATTATCGCAATGACTTACTGATAAGTGTATAACCTATATTCCTGTTTGATACATTTGGGGCATGTGGTTGTGATATATAGGGGATATCTTTCTTTCTGTGGCGTCCTTTCTTTTCTTCCTTCTCGGCCTTTTGGCTAAGATGATGTGTACAGTGTAGCATTATGTTCCCCAGTGGCGGAGCTAGGGGTATTGGTCAGAGGGGGCGAGAATGGTCTGTAAGGGCGCTTTCGACACTATCTAAGCGGAGCGCCACCACGGGTTGGCGCGGAGCGTACCGATTTTTTTTGAGTAAAGATACTCCCTAGATCGCCGGAAATGACCCTTTCCGGGCCTTGCTAATTTGCAGATAAACGAAGGATAAATAGCCGTTAGAGCATTTTGTCAGAAAATTACAGCAAGAAAATGTGACAAAAGTCAATAGGTAGATGAGAGCGCAATAAAAAAGTCAATAATCGCGAATAAGTAAAAAGTGGTAAAAAGCTGAAAAGGGCGCCAGCAGTCCATTTGAGTCCGTCAGGGGGGGCATTCCTTGTGGGAGAATCGTGTTACCCACCTGACGATGATCACACCGCCAGTCTCAATACAAGGGGACTGGGTTGAGAGTGGATCAGTCGGTTTGGTTTTTCGTGCCCAGGGGTCTTTCCGTGGTGACTTTTCTTAAAAAAGTATATTTTTTCCTAAGATGGTTTGACTTTTTGATAAGCTTAGCTTCACTGCTATTAATATAATATTTAACATGGCAATACTGATATTTGTCTGCTATTTAATTTATTTAGTTTTTTTGTACTTTTTGTTGTTGTTGTTGTCGTTGGTATATTCCTATATATTTATATTGTTGGAAACATGGAAATCAGTGTATTCCATTCAATTACGTTTGCAGTATTATAACCTATGTTGCCAAGGCAACAGAATAGTGT
>KN887102.1:27622-54834 GCA_000934455.1 Apostichopus parvimensis
CGAACCCGGGCATCCCGCTTTGTATATACCCGTATAAGGCTAACGGGAGACACCTTTAATAATAGCGTTGGTCAGGAAGGTGGTTTTTTAAATCTTAAATGACGAGATAGGAGATAGCGAGACATCTCCCTCAGCTTAATCCCATCTGGTGAATCTTATCTCTCAAAGAGCAAACAGTTTGTAAATGAGTCAATATAAGTAACTGATACTTAATGCGTATACCTTGTTGCGCATGGTACGAACATATACGGTATGATACTCACCACCGCTGGATTAAACTGTAGCTGAAATTTGCCGACATTCTGCTTCCAAATGTCCATAACAATTTTATGAGCTTAAATGATCTATAAGGATTGGTATCAATTAATACTAAATAAATTCCAGAAAATACTGGCATTGCCTAAAAGGGATTGACCCTCTATACGAGTGTCCAAGATGTTATAAAAGTCAAGTCAAGGTTATCAAAGTCATAATATGTAATATGTTACATTTGTATATCAGTTTAATTGAATACTGTTCGTAGGCTTTATTAGTTCATGTTAATGTTAAGATGAAAGAGAAAGTAACATATTCATCAAGGCTAACCCCACGTTTAGATAGACTTACAAGCTAATAACGGTACCAAAATCAACACGAACCTTATATGCAAAGGCTGGCATGGTTCCAGGGGTTATACACCCCCTTCCCGCACACACACCCTCATTTCGAAGCCAACACAAAATTTAGAAGTTATTATCACTTATTAGCACATAATATTACGCATTATAGCCTAAATATGCCCCATAGTGCACTATTTGACGTCTAATATTTTATAAGAGAGGATCCCCACACCCCAACATGGGAATTGGCTGCAACGACATCGGGGCCACCGACTACCCTACTCCATTTTAAAATACTAGATCCACCCCGTGATAGAAGATATTTATCTATAACATGAAAATATGTTAAGCCTTGAAGCTTAATTATTTATCATAGCTTTTTGCTTAGTTACGAACTCTTTGTACATGTAACACAGTGGTTTGTTGGCATTTACAGCTACATTTTGTTCATGTTGGAAAAAAAAGATAATAAAAAACAGACTGATAAATCAGATACATTTCCTTATTGAAGTAGAGACCTTTGCTTTAAAGGATGACTTGAAGCAAAAAATAATAATTTTGATATTGTATAGACAGTTAAAAACACTGATATTAGTCCAGATTTCTTTACTTCTTTCAATTTTGGTGAGATATTAATTTAACTATAGTGGTTCATCATTTGAAGTGGCTGGACTTGCCAGACTACTTATTAGTCTAATGCAGAGACCACCATGATTCGGGCAACTTCCACTAAACTCAAAAAGAAAACATAATACTAACGGGCTCATCTATGGCGCGCCGTTTGAACTATACATTTATGTTGCCGTGGCGGAAAACTTATGTTGCCGACGCGGAACTTCCGTTGTCAAATTTTTATTCTTTTGTCCAGTTTCATTCCGTCGCGATACATTCCGTTGCATTATGCGAGAAGTGACCTGTGGAGGTGGGCGCTGTCACTCTTGTATACCTATATCACATTTCAATACAGGCTATACCTGGCATGTATAGCGCGAATTTCAAGACCACGTAAGCCTACCCCGGCCGTATAACGATCCCGGTTTCCGAATTATTGCGCATCGTGTACGGTATAGTACGTACACATAACATGCCATAGTATGTTACATTACTAAGTTGGTCTGTGTTTTCATCAAACTTTGAAGACTATCAAATCCAGTATAACATTATGGCTGCCCCAAATCGACACAGAAGAGTAGAAGTTATCCACCCTGTGAGGGGGTGGGGCTGGGGTGGGGAAATGATATTGGGCAACGGAATTAGTTGCGACGGCAACATATCAGTTACGACGGCAACCTAAGTTTTTGTGACGGCAACCTAAGTTTTCGCGAGGGCAACATAACTTCTTGCGACGGCGACATAACGATGGTACAAACGGCGCGCCATACTGATCCAGAAATTTAAAAAGTAACGATGGCACTGCGGCCGTTAAATGTGACTCCCATGAAGGCGTCTGGGAAGAATGTTAGAGGAGAAATGGTACTTTCTGAGGCAGTGGCGTAGGAAGGTACTTTTGAGTGGGGGGCTGAAGACTGATGGCCGGCCTAGGGGAGGGGTCTAAGGGGAGGGAATTTTTTGCATTTCCAGGTGGCCTCAGATGCAATTTGGTGCAATATAGCACACTTCAACACCCACTCCATTTTGTAAATAATTTTGCATTTTCACCTGGCCTTAGATGCAATTTGGTGCTCCAAATGAGATTTTTTTCTCATTTGGAAATGAAAAAGGGGTTTTCTGACTTGCGGAGCGGGGGGGGGCGGAATGATACTTCCGCCCCCCATATTTTTCACTGGGGGGCTGGCGCCCCCCCAGCACCCCCGGTTCCTACGCCCTTGTTCTGAGGGATATTTAGGCTATAAATTAGGTCTATATACGTAAGGTTGTGGTAATATATATACTTTTATGGTGTTATATGTGTATGGGATGGATAGGAGGGTGCCGAGGAGGGACTGTCCACACCCACCTTCTGATTCCACTCTACAAGAACAATCCTCTAATTCCAACCACCCAATCTAGATAGCAACAATTAGGATACTAAAAAGGGCACAAATGCCGATATCGATATCTCAAGAACATATTGAGTTATATATATATATATGATGGTGAACTTAATTTGGTATTTAGGTGCTTGGTTTAAAATCATCATTTATATGAAATATATAATTTTAATACAATAAACTGGGCCTATCATACATTTTACTGAACAATATGACAACAAAAAGCCTAGTTCATGTTTAAAGTTAGTATACAATGGTGCATTCATTCGTTTTAAGTTTCCATATTGTTTACACATTATACAGAATACATACAGTAATGCCTACCGTTACAAGTATTATCTGAGAAACTCAGTCTAGTAAACTTTTTGCTTTCAGGTTTTCTGTTTTCTGTTTCCTTTTTAATCATTGATCCTTTTAAGGTAATTTTTTTTATTGTATGGTCTCTCAACGATTGAAAACGCAAAATTATTTGTATATTTTGAACCCATTTGACCATTGTTTTCCTTTAGAAATCTAATCCAAATCTGAATTTTATTATCATTGTTTTTGAGTTCATGTAATTTTCATAACCCACACAACCTCGACACTATAATTAATTTAAAACAAAAGGTTAACTTAATTGAAATATTTTACCTTATAATGCTCCTTGTCAACTGGTGATATTTCGAGTGAAAACGTTGGAACAGTGCCTCTTCTATAGAATCCTGAACTCTGTTGATTAACTATAATACAGACAGTATTAAACTGTGACTATTCGGTTCAAATATTTAAAACATCTGAACTTTGAAACCTCCCTAGAGTCTGAGCAGGGAGTTGTTCCCTGGTCTGAGTGTTGGTTTACGATAAGTTAACTCAAGCCGCCAACACTATTACGTAATCCAATGGTTCATTTACCAACAATCTCACGATATTTAAAGAAGCACGGGAAAACTAGGCTTGAATAACTCAAATACTTGTGGTCAGCAGTCAAACTTCGGTCAATTAAGATTAGTTGATTACGTCATTGCACTAATTAATGGCCACCCTTTATTTCTAGACAAAAAAAGAGTTGATGTAAGTTTGTTAGTTAATCTAAGGTATACTAGTAATCTATTTAGGCATATTATAAAACATCATGTAACAACTGCGTCATCAGATACTAGTCACATGTCAACACGGTCTGTGCATTAGACTTAGCAGGCCAGCCACTTTAATTGATGGGCCTCTATAAACCCCAATTCTCAAAATGGAAGAAAACGGGACCCAAATAGTACAACCTGGATTGTCAGCAGTGCCTATTTTTTCAAAACGGTCTACAACATACTAAAATTATTATTTTTGCCGAACGTTATCCTTTTAGTCAAAGTTTGCAATATCTATGTATGCCTTTGACGGGTGGTACAGATGAGTGATGTACCGTCTCTGATGTAAACAAATTTTACGGTATAGAAAAGAACCTCGCACAGCATTATGGGTATTTACTGTTTGTTTTCGAGTAGTTGGCTGTGTTTGTAAAGGTAGGGGTAGCCTCTTCTACCATGCAGATGAACAAACTGATTGTTCGTTACATTAACATGAAATAGATATTTCAAAACCTCCTGAAAATCATACACTTTGATGGTACAGTAAATTATTATTATACAAAATACCGGAAGGCCAGTTAGTTTTGTGATTCCTTGCAATATAATTTGCTCAAAATTCAAAATAACTATATCACTAATAATGTAGAGCAAGTGAGTTAAATTTGTCCAAGAATTAAGTGAGAACCAGAGACAATTGTATCAATCCCTTGTGGGCTCAATCATGTCATTCACCCATAAGGATTATACAGTATAGAATTTTAAACCGAAATGTTTCAATACCCAGAAAGCAGTCTCGCTATGTGAAATATAGACACATTTTACCAATATGAGATAGCAAATCCCTTAAATAGTTGCGGCGATGTACATGACATTGTTTATACACTGTAAAATATATTTGAGAAAATGGTCAAGTTTTCCATCATTTCAGATAACCTGTTGACCCCTTGAAGCTCAGAGGGTGAAAACTGATAGGAGGCTTAAGTGCAGTTCATTCATACTTAGTAAAGATTCCTAAATCCTATTGGTCCATTCAGGTCAGCTGACCGTGGTTAATCCTGTGAGTAACGCACGCTAGACCGTTGATTAACCCCTTATTAACAGCACTGAAGAGTATGAAGTCTGAAACAGATTTCATTACCTGGATGCCAGGTATGTTTTATTGCAGACCTATATAGCCCCTTACAGAACTAAACTGAACTTGACCAAACTATGCTCACCAAAAGAAAATCATAGCATCGGAGAATTCACAGACTAATTAAAGCTTTCATTTTGAAGTTATCATGTTTAAAAGGTTTTCAGACTTTGATGCCTGTTGACACCTCATGCGACCTCTGGCCTCTAACAGTGTCAATAGCATTCTTGCACTGACCAAGCTGGATCTACATACCAAGTATGAAGTTCAACAAGATGTACTTTTTGAGTTATCATTGTTCACAAAGGATTCAGAGTTTGACCTCTGTTGACCCCAAATAACCATTGAACTTCATAGAATACATTAGGTTGCATGTACTCAATAAGACGGATCCATCATCCACATACCATGTATGAAGTTAATCCACCATTACCTTTTTGAGTTACCGTGTTTACAAGCAAGTGTCACATACATACACGGATGCACCCTCACACGCCATCACTATCCCATATATTCCTTTTGCCTCTGACAAGAAATACAAAAAAAGAATTTAGCAAGCAAACAAATGCCTCTTCATGAATCCACCCTTTTGAAGCAAACAATGACAGTAAACTCACACCTGCCCCTTCATTTTCTTTCCACTCAGGGCTCAGTTTTCAATTTACTAGTGATTTTAGTAATAATAAAGTCCCTGTGTTCTAACACCTCCATCCCACCCACCCACTCGCCCCCCCCTCCCCTCCCCAATACCGAGATACTGGCCATTCACCATTTAATACTTGTGAGTCAAATTCAACAATGAGAAGAATAAGAAAACAAAACAAAACAAAACAATTTGACACAGCTAATCATTTTTCAATCTTTTGGTTTATTTTTCAAGTAAAGAAAAATCTACACGTGTCAGAGTAACCAAAGAACTATTCACACAAAATATGATTTTATTACTGATCACAATCACGTCGCCATACAAATTATTTCAAATAAACGTGAAAATTATATTACAACAGAATTCTGTACAACACCACAATAAATTTGTCCATCAAAATTAGAATCAGAAGGCAAATCTATATAGACCAAGATGATCCAAAAGTTAATATTTCCCCAAAAATATAGCAAATAAACAGCAGTGTATATTTTACCAAGGTCTTCTTTAACTTAACGGCTAATTGTTTCTCCAATAAGATAATACTTTAAACTATACCTCACTAATAAGTATAGTAGGTATCATCTATTCCTAACACCCCTCTATTCAGACAATATTTAAAATTATGACAACAGATTATAATAATATAGGAAACAATGGTTGGAGATTTCTAATACCAAAAATGAGTTAAATATTGTAGAATTAATGTTTTTGATGGTACAGTAAATAATTACTCAGTTCCAAGATCCCTCTACCCCCCCCCCCCCCCCCCTGACAAAAAAAATGTGTCGCATTGTCCAAATTTAAGAGAAATTATAAAGTTCTGTAAATCTACTGTACCCTCTAAAGGCCATAACTATAATTCTTATCTTGTTTCACGTTTCACTTACATACTTATTGAGCACCTGTTCCCCTCTGTTTTACCTTAAAGTTTGGTAATGGAAAGTTTCGAAAAGAAAATGGGAAAAAAAAAACTTAAGAATGACAATAAGGGATAAAGTATGCTTTAATAAGCATAATGTGACTGAAATTACCCTAGCTTACTAGCTTACTAATTTTACTGAATCATATGTCTTGTACGTTTTCCAGTGATGAGCAGAATTGCTTTGGAAATAACACATTTTGAAATAAAAGCACTATACATAATATATTTACAAAGAAATTCTGAAAGAAAGGGAGATGGGGGGAAAAAAATGCATTATTTACTGTACAAATTTGGATGTACAAAATATTCGTTGTAAAATCTAAAGTTTGTTTTCTAGTCCTACGACCTCTGTTAAAAGAGTACTTCATGACTCCGACATTGAATTTTTTCATCTTACACAACGACGCAGAAAGTAGCAAGCATTTAAGCAATCGAAAAATCTTCATATTAAAGCAACCTTTTTGGTATTCTTGCTGGCCAATTTCTCACATTTTTATCAAACCCAATCGATGAGCATTACTACTCAAAATAAAGACTGCAGTTGATGCAGTTGAGTCATTCTCTTAAAATTCACAAATTTCCTGCATCAAATGAATATTCATTAGCAAGTATTGAATGATTCCTTTCAAGTTGATAAAAAAAAAGTTTGTTAACCCAAAAGCGATTTCAATATACTATAAACCATTACCACAACACAAATTGCAAATATTTGAAATCTACCTTTTATCTCTCATTATTTTGAAATGAATCTTAAAGTCAAGCTTCATGTACTGCAAAAATATGGGATATATTGTGTGAGTTTAGTAAGAAATTAGATAAAAAATTTACCAAAATTAACAAATTAAATCTGTAATAATACATTTCTTTCCTAAACTGTGGGATATGCCTGTCAAGAAAGCACCACATAACAAAAACTCAGAAACAGAATGACACTTACTGTTTAATAATACCCAAATCCTGAAATGTTGCAAAATGTATCTATTTTCATACAAAGATTTCAAATTGTGAAATCCAATATTCTAAAGTTAAAAAAATGAAGAAAGAAAGAAACAATGATACCACTTAAATAATCGTAATTATTTTATTAACATATTAAAATTTTCTGTAAATTTCTCGTAAACGAGCACTATTATCATTTTGACACCATTCTGAGAGAACGGTTGGCTCACTCGTTTGTTTTGCCTACCCGTAACACGGGTCCTTGAACATGCCCCTCCAGGTACCACATTTTGTCCAAAAAAAACAAGCGATATGGAATATTTTTTAACCTTAAAGGGAAACTAATCGAGGTACTTTCTTTGACGTTCTTTCACAATATGACTGTTATTTTGAACATGAGAGCATATTCTGATACATATCTTCTCGGGTAATAATTTCAATATTCTCAATTTCTTCGCACAAGTTTTTTCTGAAATGACAACCGCTGGATTACCAAAAATTGACTAGGTTTGATTTGACATTTACACGGGATTCAAACATTTGGTTAGCATTAGCATAACATTAGCATAACCAAGTGTATTCATTAGAAAACATCTATCATCCCCTCCTGCTTTTCCCTGCGAATAATATGTCTACGACTACCAACAGGAATTCTGTGTGTTTTACATGTTATGAAACATATTTTTGCATCCGGCAAGACTATCATTTCCAACCTAATATGCTACTATAAGATGGGGCCTTTAGACACCTTTAAGTCCCCCCTCCCCCACCCCCCTCCAGAGAGAGCCTGGGCACGATAAAAGCCAAACAACTTGATCCACTCTTGACCACAGGCCCCTTACAATGAGACCATGTGATCATAACATTGTTACATCAAGTGAGTCCTTTGAAAGGGAACAGAAACAGCACTTAGAAATATCAACCTCCTTACTTCGACATCTTAAGAGTCTTAACGAAATTAATACAACCACTTTCTCCTTTAACTTTACAGGTCCAGTTGACTCTAAGAGAGATATCCCTGATGAAACATTTTTAACCAGCTGAGAAAATAAATAAATCACAGCAAGAAATTTCGTTAAAAAATGCCTAGTGGGAAAACTGAGATGGAATGTAAAAAGTTTAGGTGTCTCAATTTCTTGGCAAGAACAAAGTCTACTAGTCGAACAGGACGAAAAAAACCCTCCAAGATGTGCAAACTGAGTACCCTTCAATACACATACCCTCCCAAGCAATGGAGAAACCCCCAGGGGTTTTGATTCCCAGTAGTAAAATGAAAAAACTGAATTTATCATCATAATCATAAGCAATAATCAAATCTTCTTATGAAACACTGGTCAGTTACTGGAGAGAGAGAGAGATATCGCTGAAGGAATCTCTGAGATACCGACTACTCTATCAGCCCCCACCAGTAGTCTATTTATTCAGACACCTTTTCTCTCTAAATTACTTTGATATCCTACGCTGAAAGACGATCATTTTAGAATATTAAAGTTGAAAACTTACTTATATTTCTAAACAGTCAAACCTTCCCACGAAAACTGAATTACGTAAAATATCGGCAAACTTTAAGACCCGTTATAGAAGAGAAGAGAACCTCGTCAAGCTATAGTTTAATGTACAAATTCATGTCAGACCCATCGACAGCTATAATACCCATCAATAGAAGGACGTGGGATGAGGTGGTGGTGTTGGGAATACCGACAATGACCCCCATCATTAATTAATAAATAATTAATTATCAATATGGCTGAAGGAAGCACTTTCAGGAAGACAGAAACATAGAACGATCAGACCAACAGTCGCAAGGATACTAACGTCAGGGCATCGTTGACATTCATATGGAAATAATCGGATCAAACAATCACTTTGACCGTTTACGATGCAGTTTAATCTATCAGTGAACATTTTCATTAATAATTATGGATAAATAGGATAACTGAAGAATTGAATACATGAACGTTGTCATCGTTAACCTTTCCTGCTGTGTGGATTTGGCAGAACTCTCTCAAATGAAATCTTTGATGTTTTTTGAAAAACAGGAAAAGGCTTCAATTCCAACACTCTTGCAGAGTTGATAAATTAACTCGTGGTCTCTTATTTCTATATGAAAGCAGCTGGTTGCTATGACAACCGTTTCCATTTGAGACTGACTTCATTCACGAATGGTTTCATCTGCACTGACCCTATAGAGTATTTATCTCCTCCAAAAAAGTGATATCGGTTTATCTTTTTATCAATTATCATAGACAGTGTAATGTAACCGGCAGCTTCAGTCCCAATACTAATGTGCAAAAGTAGGCTAGGCTGGGTACTAGTGTGTTAGGTCTAAGTACAGTGTCGATGTCTGATTTGCAAATGAGTTGACATCTACGATATCTTAAACAACCTTTGAGACATTGGGCCAACACACTACAAGAAGTAATATACATCCTAATTGATGGTGCGAGACCGGCTGACTTTGAACTACAGTAGTCTGTAAGCTATCATGATCTCTAATGGTTGGTGCAGGCTATAACGATGCAACACAACAAATCCACCACCGAGACAAAACTTCTAACTTTTTCCTCACCCCCGCCCCCATCACTCAAACCCCCGGCCAAGAAAATAAGAGGCCAACGAAGAAACCATCTCGAGTTGTATTGCCCAACCAATTTCCTAATATGTTGGAGTCTTCCTATGATTTACTCTTCATACAAATTTACACAGGAGGTAAGTAATTCAAGCTTTCGTCAGAATTTTCACACATATTCTGGACACAGATCCCCAATGCGTAACCACATGGTCGGTCCTCTTTTCTTGGTTTTGATTTGTCTCTCCCCACCAGGATTCCTCAAGTCACTAGGGCAACCTTCCCAAACAAACTCTGCGATGTAGACTTGTCTCATAGAGAATAAATCTGTTCGTTTGAAGTTCGCGTGATCAGCCTTCACATTTAATAACATCGATAATAATTCCAGCACATTGTTTAAGTATGCAAAGTTCGTCTAGGCTGTTATGAATCTTATGAATTGTGCGATAGTACGATCTGTATTTTGGTTTTTGACATATTCAAAGGTTAAAAACCTTCCGTTATGACATTCAAATTCACACACATTCTTTGCTCAAAGTGTATTTGCATGGAAAGTGACGTTAAATTACAACAATGCAACTGACTCCTTTGTTTCGTACCAAATGCTATGTACATCTGTACAAATGTACAATGTATACTTTGACCATAAGGTGGGAAAATGTAATTAATGGAATGAAGACACAGATAAATCAAAGGTTATCTTAACTTTCAAGACAAATATTATTTAGAGTTGACAGTTGTGTAGGGACAGGTAAGTTCGATTTTTAAATAATCCAATCCACCCAAAACCAATTACATATCAAGAATAGTTGGAATGTTCTCTTCCATCAGGAATAGGATGTTTATATATAAATAGTCAATTAATTCACAAGATATCCCACCTTTTTTGTAAAAAAAATGTTGTGATATCATTTTTGTGATAAAATTTTTGTGATATCATTTTTGTGATATCAGAAGAGCCTTCCTTACTAGCTATCTGCTATACATAACCCTTAGGGATGGCAAAAATGTAAAGTGACCACACCCAGAAACAAAATGAACTCAGGTAAACCTGTAAGACAAGGCACTGGAAACAGGCATTAAGGGGCATAATTAGCACATTATAAGCGAGCATGTGAAACCAAGGCATTACTTGAGAAATTTCAGACATGGGAAATGTAACCTTTCAAAAATAAATACATAAATAGATCTTAAAAAGAGAGAGAGAGAAAAAGAATGAAAAAATAATAGGACAGGAAATAGACCAAACATGACCAAAAACAAAACAAAAAAAATTTAAGAGAACTATTTCCTGCAATTACGTCTGCTTCGTCAATATCTTACATGGAGGCAACTGTTCTGTCCAGGCATCATGGTAATCACTGCTTTTTAACGATAGATGGACTGGTAATATCAGCTAGCAGAAGGGGCCGTAGGGGCAGGGGCGGAGTTGGAGATGTTAGCCAGCGACCTGGCGGCCATCAGAGCAGCTGCTTGTGCTTGTGCTGTAAGAAAAGATAAAAAACATACGAAGACGATTAGTGTGAGCGATCTGTTGCGAATTTAAGCACAGAGAGTGAGGCTACGGGAATGGTTTATGTGTAACAGTATGTGCGGGACATTTTTGGGTTAACAAACATTTTCTATTACCAGGGATGAGCTTGGGGTACAAAAAAATAACGGAACTTTGCAAAAATTGTGGTATAGGCTCCAGTTTGAATATGCTACAGTGTGTTAGGATAATAGTTTTTGTCCCCGAGGTAGAAAAGAAATCACGGATATTCCACGAATTCGCGGAAAAAGCTCATGCCTGTATTACGTAAAAATTCTGAAAGGAATATCAAAACTGCTATAGATACATATTTTGCTTCTGTGTAGCATTTTCTTCCTTATTCAGCATGGCACTTAGTACACAAATTATTTATGAATCTGTGTAGTATGGGAATGCTTGTAAGTATTATGCGGTCAAATTAAATGCACTCATGGATGAAAGATATCATCCACGTTGCGATTGCGACCTTTTCTCTCTGATTCGAAACGAGAAACGAGAAACGTCATCTCACCTTCCCTCTCCTTCCTTCTGAATCGTTTCCTCCTTCTGTCGATGGACGAGACTTCGCTCTTCAACTGTAAGTAAATCTTTCGGAGTTCTATCAACTGTTTCTGGATGACTGCGATTCGTTCGTCCGGGGTGCTAATGTGACTGACATCTGAAATAAAGACCAAAAAAGCAAGTTACCTCGGTAAATAAATTTAATATATTATACGTCAGTGAAGGCCATCATCACTTCGCCTTGTCTTGTTTATAAAGATTTAGCGATAATCCTGCATTTGTATTTTTAATATATTTTTTATATTAATTCCTTTGGCTGATTACCTTTAATAGAAGAACAGCTTATTTCAAAAGTGTTTTTGCCAACATTGTCATTTCTCAAATACAATAGTAGAAAATATTTTCAATGTTTATTTCTCCATTCATCACTTTACATGCAGTACAACCACTGAAGAAAGAGTTTTTGTGAGCATTTGTGAGAATTAGGAAGGTGACATTGAAAGTAAACATTTGTTCTGATTTTATTTAACTGTGAAGAGAGCCAAAAATTGTAAAATTTTACTCACCGACGGTAAAATTATATTTACACGGTCGAGATGATCGAGGTTGTTGTTGATGAGGCTTATCCGAGCTGGATTCCAAAGACTTCTTATGACTCGCTTTAGCCAGTTTGTTTTCTAAATTAGAGCTTTCGTCTGTGTCGCTGCTGCTCGGACCGGGCTTCACGCTGGAGGACACCGAGGTCGTCCGCCTTCTCGATCCCTTCTTCCGGTTCGACTTCTGTTCTGCTTTGGTGGTATTGTCCATGATTGAATGCGAATGCTTCCTTCTCTTCCCCGATGCGGCCTTGTGTCCTCTCGTTGGTGGATCCGTGGCGGCTTCCCCGACCTTCTCTTCGCTATTATTGCTACTGACCTCCTCCTCCTCCTCCCCCTCCATCTCCAACTGTTCATTCTTCACCGATGCGGAGCTTCCGCTACTGGCCATGTCGGCCAAGCTATCGGAGTCACTCTTGTTACTGAGTCTCGCCTGGACACTTTCGCTCTTCGTGTCTCCATCTTCCTGTCCCTCGTCTTCGTTCGGTGAGGAGGTCCCCGTGGCAGAGCTCTCGGGGGTCGTCGGTGGGGTGGTGATGATGGCTGCCATCATCCTGCTGTCGGATGTGGAAGCCTCCATCTCGTCCGGTTCTTCTTCTCCTGCATCTTTCTCCTCTGCCATCTTCATCTCCTCCTCCTCTTCCACGGGGGGAGGTTGCTGTTCCTCGACGACGACTGGTTTGGCATCGTCCTTCTCTTCAGCCTCGTTTTCCTCAAGCCTCCTTTTCCGCCTTCTCCCTTTCTTGCTTCCCTCCCCTCCTCCCTCTGTGTCTGCTTTCTTGGCCTTCTTTTCTCCTTTCTCCTTGTTCTTATCCTCCAAACTTTTCCTCCCCCTCTTACGACCTTTCTTCTTCTTCTCTTCTTGTCCCGTTGCTGGCTTCTCTTCGCTTCCTTCTCCATCCTCCTTCTCCACTTTCTCTTCTGTCTGTTCGACCGCCTCCTCAACTTTTTCCTTTTCTTTCTCTTTCTCTGCCTCCCTCTCTTCTTCTTCTTTCTCTTCCTTTTTCTCCAACTGCACTTCCACTTCCTGCTTGTCCTCTTTGACTAATTCTTGCTTCACATCTTTGGAATGTCTCCTCTTGGACGTTTTCTTACCTCCTTCCTTCTCTTGCTTCGGCTCCTTCTCGCTCTTCTTCGACTTCCTCTTACCCTTCTTGCTCTCCATTTCTTCTTCTTCTTTAACTTCCTCCTTCTTCACCTCCACCTCTTCCTTCATCTCCTCTGGGACGACATCGTCGAGTCCGCCTTCCTTCTTCAATTTCGGCGGTGACTTTGGTGGCTGGTTCTGTATCTCCTCCTTTGCGTCCTTCGTCTCGAACACGGGCATCTCGGAATCCACTTTACTATCCAGCTCCTGCGTCTCTTCCGGAGGAGCTACTTCCTCAGGAACTGGTTCCAAGATCTGTGCTTCGTCAGTTTCTTCTTTCTCTGCGTCTTCTGGGTCTGGTTTGATATCACTCTTTTCAGGAGACGGGGCCTCTCTACTTACATCCGTGCCCTCGATTCCGATCTCTCCGTCGGATTCTTCCCCTGAATCTATGAGAAGAAGTCAGGGCAAGTTTATGATTTACCGACATCTGGGAGGTAACATGCCTTTTTTCTTCACATTAATTGTAGCTTTATTCTGTAAACAGTGTACCTTTAAAGCCTTTAACTTCCAAATTAAATGGATTTCCACATCACATTGTAAATATATTCTTTCTTTTATACAATAACTGAAAAAGATTATGGACACTAAAACATACACACAGAATTGCAGAAATGGATAATTCTCAGATGAATGAACATGAAATTAAAATTTAAATCTCCATAAAATGACAACAATCTTATCCGCAAAGTTCACAGATTTAGACAGACAGAACCCAGCACGAAAATGAAAAGGTGGAATGGTGGATTGGTATGGTATTGTCATTCCCAGCAATCATTTTGTTCTTAATTACTCTCATTACCTTAATGTCCAAGTAAATGCCACATTGGAGATATTTGACTGGAATTACTTCCGTCTAACAGATTTAAACAGATATCTGTCTATCAAACCTGTTTCTTTTGTCTTCGTTGCAGTTTGGTTTCTGAAGAGGAGCCTGCTGGGATCCAAATGTCAGGCTCTCTTACTTTTATACAGACTGCACTTTGAAAAGAAACTTAACACAACAAAAACAAAAACAAAACAACAACAGCGACATACCATCTGGTTCTTCTGCCTTTCCCCTGCTTGCGGATGAACCTCTCCTTCCTCTATGTTTCACAGCTGAATAATAGAAAACAATGAAATATTAACTTGCAACATTTTGGAAAATATAAGATGCACTGCATTCAGTTTTTAATATTATGAAGAATTCCAAATATTTCCAATATATATATATATGTTGATGTTTTGCCACAATTGGTTCCATAGCTGTGGATTAATTTGTTTTAAGATAAGCAGTTCTTGCTTTCCTTTTTGCATCCAAACATTCATAAACCACCTATTACTTCAATGAAGGTTATACTACGGGGTTACATTTTGAAGGCTATCAATGGATTCTGTTATTTCATAGAACACATCGACCACCCTTCCAACCAGTTAGGTCCTTACTGACAGTACTTTTTGCGAGAGACTCGGTCAGGTATCAAATTTTAAGGCATTTCAACAATGTTCATGTAATTTTATCATTGTTTAATATCATAAATAATAACACATACAATGCATCAAGTACCAAGCTGCACATGGTTGTCAAACAAACTTGGCTCTCCTTCGTTGTCAGTATATTAGCAAATGCAAACACTTCGGGAGGTATAAATCACCTTTTACACTGTCAGACAGATAATTATGAATTATGATAATTAACCAAGATACTCACCTCCCAAACCATTAGCATACGGCGACTCCGACAGGCTGTTTCTGTCAGATCTGAGCGACCTCGTTGGATAGAGCGGGGACCTTCTGCCCCCTCCTGAGACCCGCGGAGATATCGGCCTACCGGACGTCTTTGGACTGAGCGAGGGGGGACGACCCCGCTTGGCAGGCCCTTTACCTTTTCCTTTGTCCTCCTCTGATTTCTTCTCGGCCTTTTTGGACTTCTCTTCCAGAGCTCTCTTCATCTCTTCCTGCTGCAACAATTCCTGAGCTGCCATCTCTAACCGTTGCTGCTCTTCTTTCTTTTCTTTCTTCTCCCTCTTTTCCCTCTCCTCCCTCTCCCTCTTCTCCCGCCTCTCTTTCTCCTCTTGTTCCTTCTTCAGTTTCCTCTCCATCTCTTCTCTCTCCTTCTTCTCTCTCTTTTCCCTCTCCTTCCTCTCCCTCTCCTCTTTCTCTTCCTTCTCCTGTCTCTCCTTCTCCTTCCTCGCTTTCTCCGCCTCTTTCTCCAACCTCTCTTTCTCCTTACGTTCCTTCTCCTTCCTCTGTTGTTCCAATTCTCTCTCCTTCTCCTTCTCCTTCTGCTTCTGCTCCCTCTCCTTCTCTCGTGCTTTGACGCGGGCCAGACGTTTCTCTTTCCTCTTGTCCAGGGATGCTACGATTCTTTCCGAAGAGACGACCTCGTCGTAACGGACGTTCCAACCGAGGTAGTGGACAGAATATTTGGCAGTTTTATCGCTACCTTCGACATCCACAATCTGTTGAGAGCAAAAAAGTACTTTGTTTCTACTTTATACCTTGCAATATAAGATTTGTGGTATTTCACTTTTATAACTTTGAGGACTCAGAAAAAAAAGGGAATATATGCTGGTTTTAATGAACTTTCCAAAGTGAATTTCACAAGTTTTCGGTCAATGTTACGCAATGCTATGACCAGTAAAGCATACCATAATATGGAGACTTGTTAAAGGCTCAGAATATTATCAAAAAGTTTTTCAACAATTGTAATGATCGACAGAGCATGTAGCAAAGTAAAACAAAAATTTGTTGATGAATCATGGTTGTTCACTGGATGTGATTAGTGAGTCCAACTTGTAGCATAGGAAAATTAATATTCAACAACCTTCCATTTTCTGTGTTTACTTTCTTAAATACCTGTAGTTGAAGGAATTTCCCCACTTAAAACTATGTTACAGTAAAACAAAATTTAATTCATTGCTGCCACCCTCTTCACACCCCACCCCCCTCCCCCTCTTTAAGCATTTCTGTTCCTCTCTTCAGATATGTAAGTTTTGGTACAAACCTTGGCTTCATATACTTTGTGAGTCCTTCCTCTACCATACTGCACTTTAACCTTTTCCCCAACTTCAAAATCTGTTCCCAGATCTTCCTCCTCCCTAAAAATACAAAAACGTTGAAGAAGAATAAAGAAAATGAGTGGTACAGAGTACAATATTCTGAATGAGAAAGAAAAAGCAAAAAAAAAAAACAAGAATTAAACCAGACAGATTTCTTCGCTCCAGAGAAATATCAATATTAAAAGAAATTATCAAAGCAAACGTTGGCAATGAGCTTTATATCTAATTTCTATCTCAAAATATGTATTTACATAAATATCAGACCTCCCAGCAGCTCTTCAACAAAATATAGGTTTCTTTTAAAGGTTCTTTTAAAGGTTGTACATGAAGAAATTAAGGTTTTTAAAGACTTCAAATATGAATCATCAATGGTTAGCATGACTGAATACAATATTTTCTACTCTAAACTAAATCTTTAAAATATTAATTTTTTAACTTAAAATAAAAATAGAGGTTTTCAAAGGTTTTAAAGAGTAATTTTGAAAAATGAAGAGTATTTTTGAAATAAAGGATTTTTAAAGGTTTTAAAGGTTTTTGCTGGGAGGTCTGTCATATGTAACAATGAGTTCACTGTGCTATATAACTATCCATCACTGTTAAGAGGTGAGAATGCTGGGTATCTGATGTCTAATGAATATTCATGCCTAATGAATATTTATAGTGTAGAGAATAAAGTCTGTCTGCTCCATATCTGTCCGCATTGTTTGACCTTCATACAACACCGTCTTCAGAGTGCTGGATATCTAATGTCTAATGAATATTCATGCCTAATGAATATTTATAGTGTAGAGAGTAAGGCCTGTCTGCTCCGTATCTGTCCGCATTGTTTGACCTTCATACAACACCGTCTTCAGAGAGCAGTTTTGATATAGGGACAGGATGAGGTCATCACTAAGGAAGTTGACTTAGTGATATCAAGCATCCAATCCCAGAGAGTTACATCTAATTAAACTTATAAAACAAATTAAACTTAAACAATTCTAAGCTGATCGTTACTGTCTTACTGTTAACCCATCACGTTCAAAGTAAGTTGGAAACTTGCCTTTTACAAGAACTTGATGAGGTACGCGACAAATTCAATACTCGATTTAAGCATTTTTCGAGACAATCTTATGGACGCTAAATAAAGCTTTCTAAAATAATTCTTTTAGCACTGACTACTAAGCATTTCCATTGCTATAATTGGAGCTTGCATCACTGTGGTGTTTATAGTAATGCAATCAGTCATCGACTAAAATGACGGTCCACATTATTTGCAGTGATTTTCAAGATGTCGAAAAACTTTATGTATGTTTCAGAGCTTGCCTAACGAAGATCAATTAAGTTATCATTTTTAACACTAAGTTCATAGCATAAGCTCATTCTGTATGCATTCTGAGGGCGGGGGGGGGGGGCTGGTCTTGGCTCAGTCCTCATGAAAGATCCTGGGCCTAAAAGTTTACGAGCTGCTGTTCTAAACAATGACACAAACTTCTGTTAATAGCTCCAAATCCAAACATTTAAATTCCACATGTTAACTTTCTTTTGTCAATCATAGGCCGATGATAACAATAACATACAAACCTGTCTAACTCTGGTTCCTCTTTGGAGACTGACTTGGCTGCCGCCCTCTTGCTCGCAGTCCGAGGGGTCACTTTCTCTTCCGTCTGAATATCTTTCTTCTCATCTTCATCTTCTTCGTCTTCTTCTGCCTCCTTCTCCTGTTCTGTCACATCCGTTTTTCGTCTCGTCTGAAACAGCCATTCAGAGAATGACATAGGAAGAAAAAAAACAAAAAAGGAATCAAAAAGGGTAAAAAACATCATAACAATGAAAACAAAACCGAAGATGAGAAAAGCTATTATATGCCATTCATAAAATTCATAACCCCTGACATATTAACCCTTTTTAAAAATCTTTATGAAAGTTGGTTTTTTTTTTCAAATATCAAGTTTATTAAAACTTCAGTATAAATACATGAAAGTACATATTAATAAATAGGATAAAGTTTAAAATAGCATGTACTGTATGTACAAATAATAAATCAAAAGTTAATCAATGAATTAAAGTAGGTCTGTTACCACCCATTTGAAAGCGGACTCTATCTTCAGGTTGTCTAAAGAGCAAATCTACTTGCCCAGGTAGGTTGAAGTTATAGGTAAGGGTAGAAGGACTGTTTGTCAACAGTTTAAAACCAAACAAATTCAGAGGCAAGCTTTGGATGTCAGAGCACTAGCTGACCTGCTGAACTTCGACCTGCTGACCTTCAGATCAACTCTGGAGATACTTTCAAAACCAATTGAAGTTGCAATAAGAAAGGAGGAACTACGAAAGGGAATAATTTAATTCTCTGTCTCAGCTTCACGCTAAAATACACTCCGTATAATAAAAGTGCTATCATGCAATCTGCTTGCTTGTTTGTTTTCTTGCTTGTAGCAGCTGATTGCTCTTGTAATGTAATAACTATTTGTAATGTTGGTCTTGTAAGGTCATGTTGTTCTGTTGTATTGTTGTTCATGTTTTCAATAACAACAGGAAATGTTGTTCTTACCATATTTAAGAAAATTTTAAAAAACACATCTTTTTAGTTTCTCAACGTGATTTTGTCACTTTTATATACTTGTGTTTTTATCTAGACTTTTACTTTTGTACAACTCTATTTTATGTGCTTATCCTTTGTTTTGTTTTTTTAAAGGTTTTGGTCTGTTTTATAGTCTTCTTGTGTTTTTAGATTTTTGTGTTCGTATTTTACATACTGTTTAATTTTCGTTTATGTGTTTTCTAGACTTTTTATTACTTTGATTTCTCTGTGTTTTGATTTTTATTTTTTTGATATTTGTTTTAGGTTTTGTAAAGCGCCTAGAGGCCTTCTGGTATTTGGCGCTATATTAAGAACTTATTTATTATATCATTATTATTCTTGTATCTTGTAATGTTGTTCTTGTAACAACTTGCACTGCTGTATCATCCTGTATTGTTTTTCCTGTACCTTGTAACTACATGTAATTTTGGTCTTCTATCGTGCAATGCTGTTCTTGTATTTTTGTTCATATAATGTTGTACCTGTAATGTAATATCTCCTATCGTGCACATATACTTCCATGAAACATGTTGTTTATCATTTTGATGAATGTAACGAAAGATGTTTAGACAGACATTCGACAAGATTTTTCATCTTTCTTGATAACGTTTCAAACAAATGAAAACCTCAACAAATCCTTAAGGAATATTAACATTTTTTTTTTTCTTGTTTCATTAGATGAAATTAATTTCAAATCACCTTTTTCTTTGGTACTGATTTTGTTTCTGGTTCGTCTTTAACTTCCGGTTTTTCCTCAGCCTCTTTCTTCTTTTCTGGTTCTTTCTTCTTTTCTGGTTCTTTCTTCTTCTCCGGTTCTTTCTTCTCCTCTTTAGCTGGGGAAGGAGTAGCTACTGGAGTCCATCTTTCATAGGATGATCTCCTCCTTGGTCTGGTCAGTACACTGCTAAAGCCAGGTCCTAGTTTTCTGTTGTGGTCTTCAAACGCAAACAGGTACCTGCACAACAACATAAGGAGTATGAGGCAAACCCAAGAACAACAACCTGAATATGATATATCCTTAAAAGTTAGGTTCCATTTATCAATTTGCCACAACCTGGGTAGTATCATACTCTACATGATCAATGCAAAATTAAGTAACAGAAGTTACAGCCTTTTACTTTAAAAATTATACATATTTTCCAGACCCATAAAATTACATCTTTCCATGGTTTTTACGACTTCCGTTATTTCCTTCGCCAAAAAGTGTTTGCAATGTTTACACCACCTTCCACTGATAAGAACTCAGGGGAACACTGAATGAGACACTTCAAGATGAAGCTATTTCCAAATCGCCATTATGGTTGATGGAAACAGATTACAATTGACAGTGACAAAAGGGGAAAATCCTATTACACCTGCAAAGGTGAAATGCTTCTGTAAATCTGGCCCATTACATGACTTATTTTGGTTAATGAATAAAGAAGAAAAAAAATGCATTTTGAGGCTATCATTCGGATGAATTGTCCTTTTTATTTAAAAACCTCTCCCATCCTTCCTTGCCCCCTCCCCCCCCCAGTCCTCTCCATCCCTCAAATTTTAATCCAAACCTACTTGTTGTAGGCTGCTTTAATGTTGTATGACTGTGGTGTATTATGGATGGGGATTCCCATTTTACTGGCGATGTATCTCCACTGCTGTTTGTCGGTGACCTTCCTGCAGCCTCCCAGATCCTGAACTAGTTTGTATAATTTGTAGAGGTTGAGATCTCTGTATCCCAGCACGGGTGGTTTGTTGATTGGTGTACCTGAACAAGAGGGGGAAAGAAATTAAGACAATCATATCACCCATACATGACCTTCTAAACTCTGTGAGAAGTTGCCTCTCTCTTGATTAATAAAAGTCATCGTTTCGGATGGCAGGATACATAGTGCAATTTGAACATGAATAATAAAGAAGCTGCAAACATATTTCAACTCAACTTTTTTCTTTCGTTTTTCATTTACTTTTTTCTTTTCCAACAGCTTTCAGAGCTAAGTACAAAGTGGACTCTTGGTTTGACAAACTGCTCGACTCATTTCAATGTATCGAGTGAAAAGAACCCAATCAGGGGTTCTGTTTTTTGCATTAATTCCACTTGACAGGACGTGGATGGGCTATTCAAAGTTTCCGTTACACGTTCTTTACAATAACAGGATGATACTGGTCACATTCGTGATATCAATTATGAACCAGTGCTGAGGCGGCGCGAAGTCAGAAGCAACAACACCAAGCATCTGGGAGGTCGTGGATTCCGGCCCTGGCCGGCTAAAAGCAAAGGTGGGTTTTTCATCCAGGAGAAATCCACTGTTTTCCCCCCAACTGAAACGATCTTTCAGTTTGCAAAAACATTCCAAAATGTGCCTACGCCGTATAAACTGGATAGCCTAACCTACGTGAAGTGTAAGTCACATGCCATTCAGCCTCTCCTGCATGCACACATGTGGCTGTTTTAGCTTCATAAAGTAAACAGCCTATCATGCTGATTGTAATGATGCTGGTTATAACAACAAGTTACTTCATGTAGATCCAGAATATAAATGAAACTGCAGCTTCAATGATTTGCTGTTGTAACCCTTATTATAACTCTTACAAGGATGATGCAACTCATAAACATGGTGAACCGGCTTGTTCACTGTCAGGCCTATCACCTACTTAGTTAGCAACACTTGAAATCAAAGCAGACATCTTACTTCTCTCCTCCATGAACTTATGAAGCGATGCCAGCCATGCATCCTTTTGTTCATCGTATTCATCATCCGACGATTCGTCGCTGCTCTCCGTTCCTTCGCTCTCCCCGTCCCCTCTGTCTCTGCTCTTCAAGAGATTAAAATCCCAGGTGGACGGCAGCTGCCCCGTCTCGATATAAAGAACTGCTTTTTCAACCGCTGCGAACAGAGGCAAAACATATTATTTACAACTTTGAACAGCATGTGCTACAGTTGGGCATCTCGCTTTGGGAGACTTTTATCGCAGATATCATCTCTTATAAGATTCTGCAACTAATATGACAATGTCAGGTACAAGTGTGTAAGGGTAGATTGAATACTTCAAGGAGTATAGTACCAGTGTGTAAGATTACATGCTGCACATATTATCGTACCAGTGTTGAATGCCAATTACATAATTCATGTAGTAAGGAACTAGTGTGTAAGGGTAGATTACATTATTCATGTAGTAAGGTACCAGTGTGTAAGATAACATGCTGCATGTAATATTGTACCAGTGTTGAATGCCAGATACATAATTCATGTAGTAAGAAACTAGTGTGTAAGGGTAGATTACATTATTCATGTAGTAAGGAACCAGTGAGTAAGGGTAAATTACATTATTCATGTAGTAAGGTACAAGTGTGTAAGATAACATGCTGCATGTAATATTGTACCAGTGTTGAATGTCAATTACATAGTTCAGGTAGTAAGGTACCAGTGTATAAGGGTAGATTACATTATTCATGTAGTAAGAAACCAGTGTGTTAGAGTAGATTACATGTTTCACGTAATAATATACCAGTATATGAGAGTAGATTACATGCTACACACAAGAATATACCAGTTTGTAAGGGTAGATTACATACTTTAAGTAATAAATAGTCATTGTTTTAGTGCAGACTACATATTTTAAGTAACACGGTTTTGATGTTTACATGCAAGCTTCGTGTATCTCCTAACTTAGGTGCGCTGTTCAGTAGACTCACCAGATTTCAAGGAGCTGTTGTCTCCTTTGTAGATGTGATCCTTGGAAGCAAATGACCTCCAGCTGCTCTCGGGTACCGTGTAGCTGTGAAGATAACGGATAAAAGAGAGAGGGCGGTGTCAAAGACGAAGAATTCACTACTAGACGGGTCAATATTTATTTCAAAGTCTAGAATCGACAAGAAGGATACCAACCACACAAATCATGATTGTGTATCTTCAGCTACAAGGTTACATTTGACACACTTTTTTTAGGATTATATCATCAAACAACAGGCTCGTGAATATACGAATGTCTTCTTCCAAAAGCAACGTAGCATAATATCATGTGCACTGTCTGCACTGTCTACAAAACAGACTGTGTCAGCGAGAGTCATTTAAAAGGTTTATCACTACTTGCATAAATATCACTTCCCACCAAATTAACTCAAACATAACACATGCAGTCTAAAATCTCGTTTATTCCTATATTTCACCCGAAAAAAAGTAGGACTGGCTATTTATACCCCGTAAATGACATTTAAAAGTCAGACCCAAATTCTTATATATGCAAAGCTGGCTCAATTAAGGTATATTATTACTATGTGAGTGTTGTAAGCTTAAGGCTCAAAACAGTAACCACAATTGATAACCTCCGTTGGGCGCCATAAAAGTCGGAAAAAACTCACTATTTGTTATCCTTAAATGATCTGGTAACAATGTGGTCCTTTGTTCTGTTGGGGGCATCTTTGGTGCAACTTGGATCTACAATCTGTGGAAGACAAACAAAAACAAAAAAATTTACAACATTTTAAGCTTAAAATTCACTACTTAGTTTTTTCGCAACTTTTTGACACATACCATGATAAATACATGATAAAAAAAAATAAAAAAAAACATTAAACTGAATTTCAAAGTGTTAAGATTGGATCTTAAAAATGGCCGACTTCATTTAGGGAATTGCACCAGAACACAGGTAAGCTATTTGAGAATTCTGATATTTGATTTCAATTAATTTATTTGTTTCTTCACAATATAAATACAGAGAAATTAACTAAGGGACAAAACATATCAACAACAGGGAATATTGTGAAAGCAAGCACTCCAAAGCACAACACATTAAGACTTGGATGCACAACTCTACCATAACTATACCCTAAACACAAAACCATGCCCCTAAACACACGTGACTTACTAAAGCTGGGAACCACAGGTTTTTCCTCTTCTCGTTGGTCTCGACTAACACGACCTTCCCGACTGCATTGTCTGGTTCCTCTCTTCGCAGTCTCCTGAAGACTTCGGACTCGCTGCTCTCCTCGTCGTCTTCCACTCTGTGAACGGGAAAAGACCTGAATTCATGTACCCATACTTGTTTGTAAAAAAAGTTCCAAAAAAAAAAAATGTTTTTAACTCAATTTGCAGTATGATTTTAAAGCAAGGGGCTCTAATAAAAAAGGTGTACTTTCCAAAGATCAATTTACTCATTAAAATACACAACTTACAAACAGTTTTTCTTTCTTATATTTTTCTTTTTTATATAAAGTTTGTTCTGCTTGGAAATGTTGCTTCTTAAGCAGAAATAGATTATCAGCTATATGTAGATGTCACAAGGGTGTTTGGAGACAGCTAAGTGAAGATCAAACAAACGGATGATCCTCTTTGGAGAGGTTAAGGCCAGAAACAGCTTTGCAAATTATGAAACTAGAGTGCAATACAGGTGTAAAGACAGGTAAGTTAAAAGCAGCATTTATTACAAATGACATAAGAATCTTTAAATATGTCCATGTGAATAGAGTTCCACCACATGACTTCAGAAAGTTTGATTTACCTGGAAGTATGAGGTCTTTTCCGTTTTGCTCTGTCTCGTACGACTGGTGTCCCAAAGTTTTCTGGGTCTGTCAGTGGCAAGTGATCCAATGTCTGAATGGTGAAATGAAAAAATTAGACACGACTATGACATAATGGTCGATATGGGTTTCCATGGAACAAATCCATAAATCAGAGTTGTGTACAAATTTACAGATATCGGACATGGCTATCTAAACAATCCAATTTGTCACTGCTCCATTTACGACTGTTTTGTTAATATAATAAAATTGAACTCGAGCCAAGACAACCAAAACTCATCAAGAACCAATACACTCAGTCTACTCAGATCCATAGAAAATGACTCACCTCACTCTCATGAAAGTGCTTCTCTCCTTGCAGACAGAGGGATGAACGGCGAAGGGTCTTCTCGTCTCCGTCGTCGAACACTGCGAGAAAATTAACAAAGTTTCGTGAGACAGTAAATCAGCAAAGAACAGAACTAAGTATTTATTAGAAGACTAGCATCATAGGCTAACACGAAATACTGCATTGTAGCAGCTAAGATTAAGACTTACTCCATAGCTATTTACTGAATTCAATAGAAATGTGTGTTGTCCACAAGTGCTATTTGACCAGCAACACACCAAAGGGTTCTTTTTTCAAGGATAATGCCAAGTATGAGCTTCGATGAAGTCATACTTCTTCAGCTGTCTTGTTTATAAGGGTTTGCAGACTTTCGCATTTTGTACCATCAATTGACCCTAGACTGTTCATCGTATCCCTAGGGTTATTAAACTCGACAATCGCTAAACAATGTATTATAAATTCTGTCTCCACTGCACTTTTGGGGATTATGTGCTAGTCATGTTTGCAGACTTGGCAGACTCCAGTGACCTTAGACACCAGCCCACAGGTCAAAATATTTTCGGTGGGTCAAAGGATTATTCCAGACATCAGAAACTTTATCTAAGTTTTCTGAGCTTGTCATCAACAGGGATCAATGAAATAATTTTATTAACATCAAGTCCATAGTTCAAGCTAGCTTTCGCGGGTTCTTCGGTTCCTCGTTGGAGATTCTAGTAGGTTGTGGCTTGGTCCTCAAGGAAGATAATGAGCCTAACAGCCTACGGACCACTGCCTTCGACTATTGTGAAAAAAGATTGGGTTCTAATACCCGACTGAAAGTCCAACCCATATATATGAGTAATAGTGTGATTTTCAACAAAATTGTACTTTGGGACTTAATTACATTCAAAAAATTCCTGCTGACCTCACATGACCTTCACCAGAGACAATATGGAAACTCTGCTCCACAAAAGGAGTTTTTCTAATAATTCCAGTTTTTCCAGTTTTTGTATTGATAGCCATCAATCAACCAGTTTCTTCTCAGACTTTAACCTCCAGCTGATTACCTGCCTCACCCTCATCATGGGGAGAATACTATCAGGGGTAGGGATGGGGGAGGGGATGGGGAAGGGTATTAGTGGAGGGGTGAATGCATCCATGCAGGTGAGTTTTCACTGTTTGCTCTCATTAACACTGTAATAACTGATCAGTGTGTAGTGCATGAACTGTGATACAGAGTTTACTTACAGACGGTGTACACACTGGCATCAGTTAGCTTGGTAATGGTCCCGTCCTGCCAATTGCTATCTTCTGTATGTTTGGCTTCGACATTTTCACCGATCTGTAATACAACCAAGAGGGCCCTGTTAGATAATTTCTTTAGATTCAGAGAATGTCCCTGTTACTCTGTGCATCAGACATTTCGAGAGTAAAAATTTCAAGAGTAAAATTTCGAGAGTAATTGTAGCAGCTTGTAAACAACAAGTTGACAATGTTACCTCAGAAAAACAGACTCTTTGTTATAGAATAGCTAGCCATTATAAAATTGTGTTACACTAGATTTAAAGGTAAACCCAAGTTATGGAAACACCAAATTGTCACCAACTGGATCCATTGTTTACAGACTGTTCCATATATATATACCAATGTGCTTGTCAAATTGCCAAGAGAACAACACTGTAAATTTCCTGCTAACTTTCACTCTTGTATCTGAAAATAATCAAACTGGCTTGAAGGTCAGTTTTCTACACTATCAATGTAACTTTGTAACTTAAAACTTTGTGACAATGCAAATGATGCAATGTAATGTGTTTCTGCATATATATACTGTAATTTATGCTTAATGATGACAAAACAGCCAGATTATAAAATCCAATCATATCATCTCACCTTTAAATTGCCTTTGACAAACTCATCTGGGATAATACTACTTGTGCTGTCTTTAAAGGTGACCTGTTTTGAAGAAAGCAATATTAGAAGCCATTAAAATTACAGAAGAACTTACCGAAGTGCTAACTGTGCACTTCATACTAACAACAAAGAAACATCAGAGTATGGTATATAGTGGAACATGCATTTATTCTCAAAGCAAGATCATAGATCCCCAATCTACAACACTCTAACTACCAAGAAACTCCTGTTAATATTCACAATATTTATTCTCAAAGCA
>KN887102.1:57003-73753 GCA_000934455.1 Apostichopus parvimensis
ATATTGACATTTTACTAATTGCCTGTTAATTCCAGCCCACTCATTAACATTCATGAGATGAGAACCACAATGGATAGGGCACATCTACTCATCATAGGGCATCTATCTACCAAGTATGACATTGCTTCAACTTGTCTTTGTTGAGATATTGTGTTTACAAGCCATTTGCGACGATTTCACATTAAGACCCACCAACTCATTGACATAAACGAGGTAGAAATTGTTGTTGCAAAGAACATGCCACCATAGAAAGAATGAACTAAATCTGGCATACAGTTGCAGAGATATTGACATTATTCAAATTTTCTGTTAAGCCCTGCCCACTCATTAATAGGGCACATATACATCATGGTACATGAACCTACCAAGTATGACATTGACTCAATTTGTGGTTGTTGACATTATAATGTTTACAAACTGTTTTCCATGATTTTCCATTAAGCCCCACCCATTCATGAATACAAAGGAGGTAAAAGTTGTTGCAATGAACATGTACAATATTATTTACTTACATCACCATACCAAGTATGAAGTAAATCGGACATACGGTTGAAGAGAGCAATTGCCATTATAAGAATTTTACGTTAAGGCCCACCTGCTCATTAACATGCATGAATGGGAACCACAAACCATAGGGGCTATCTATCAAGGGGCATCTGCCTACCAAGCATGACATTGACTCAACTTGTACTTTTAAAGATATCGTGTTTACAAGCTGGCCGTCACATACTGTACACACACCTACATACATTACACACACATACCAGTGTGTACCCTACAACTGATGATGCGTAATACATGCTGCAATGTTCCTGTAGTTTTTGACACAAAATTGTACATACACACGCACCATTGCAAAGTTATTATTCAGCCTTCGGCATCATAGCCAAAAATCTCTTTACCATAGTAGCTTCCCTAAGAAAACACCTAGTAAAAAAAACAAAGATGGTTTCAATTTGGTGATGTGCCAGTTCTACCTCCTTCCCTCCCCTCCTTTTCCTTTTTGAATTTACTTCAGCAATGATGTCAAACTACCTCCTATCATACTCAACAGATGCAGACAGCATTTAGCAATCTTTCTGGAAACAAGAAAAACAAAACCAGGACCTGTTACATTTTGTAGCCTCGCTCACAAAAATGGTTATCACAACAATGAGAATATTTTTATGAAAATTGACTAGAGTGGAACAAGAAAGTGAAAGTGATTTCAGCCGAAAATCCTGTAAAATTTAAAGACTGGTTGGTCAATGACCTCAAGAGCTAATTTGAGACTTTTGAATATTATAGTGGGTTATTCTATCTACCCTGGTACTTGATGCAGGAACAGTTTTGGTCCATTGAAAAAAATGAAGAATTTGTATTTATATGAGTCATCCTGCAAAACGCAAATTATAATAACCATAATAATAATCAGCAGTTATTTTTACAATGCTTAAGTGACCACAAATGCGGGAGAAACCAGCAAGGGCTTATGGATGACAACATACACGTCGGGTGGCTTCCAATTCAAAAATTTAACTCAACTTTGGAATTTTTTCAATTTTAGAAAGTCATTTCAGATGGGAAAACTGTAGACTGCTCTTGGATGAAAAACCCACCTTACTATGACACAACCGAGTATCGAACCAGGAACCTCCCGATTGCTAAGCCTCATTGCTCCAATTGCCGCTGTCTTTATCCACTCGGCCACAGCATTGGTATAAATTAATGTACCTACTGTAACTGTGCTTATAAACTAGATACACATGCTTTAGACACTGAATCAGCATTGCATAGAGTTCTAAACCCGAGAGGCAATACCTAAAAAAATTGAAGACTTACCCTACATTTCACTAACTTCTTGTTGATAATTTTTACTTTTGCCTCACAGAAGGCTCCCCGATACTTGGCACTGACAGCAGTACCCACTGTCAGATATGCTGGATCTTCTCCAGACTGTTGTTAAGAAATAAAAACAGAAGGGAAATATAAACATGTTACACAATAAAGGTCGAAGTATATACGTTTCAGGGCTTGTGTTGGTGAATTGACACATTGTCACAGATCTGCACAATACAATTGAACAAAGCTATATATCAATAACTTTCAATAACACTGTAACTTGTTTTGTAGTGTTTTAGAACAGCTCAGCTTGAGCTGCATTTCATCACATAGCCATATTAAAACTTCAATCAGTTTCACTTAAGTGACTGGTTCAGTGTTTTCAACTCTGAATTAATTGTTGTTATCTCTCTTACAGACAAAATTAGCTGGTTATTGGCAGTAAAAGTTCATGCTAATAATCTTAGTAATATACTTACCATGGTTTGCATTCAGTTTGTTTTGAAAGTGTTGTTAATGTAATGTTGTACATTTACTTTGAAAAGTTACAGCTGTCTCCTCATTTCATTACATTAGTTCTGACATAAACACAGCAAGCTAACACTAACAGTGGACGTTTATGGCAGGGGACCAAAGCCAACTGCTTGAACTTTAACATTACTGATTATTGTTAACTTAATGATGTAGGCTTAGTTCAAATAGTGATCTTCATTCTGAATTCTAGTTTAACTACACTAAATACTTCCCTGCAATGTATGGATTCATAACCTAGGCTACAATCATTTTCTGAAATACATTGTCCTATTCACTTGTGTCATCTACAACCTACGCAAGAAGGCCTACGCCTAACTTATGCTGTCGAAAACATTACACAACATTAATGGAATCGTATATTAAAGCCTACACCAGTAAAACAGCAAAGGAGTCGTTGCAGTACGTTCGCTGCTCACACTGACAAGTGACAGTTACTGACTAAACAACTGGTTCGTTGTTCGGAACTGTATTACTTTTCCATAGAAAGATACTACTGATGCGAAAATAAGTATTAGCATTTAGGAATCAAAAGTCAGTTGTTCTTGGCTGAACAATTTGTAAAATACCCGCTTTACATTTAAGTTTCTGAACAATACTACCACGTCTACGAAACAACAGACATCGTTTTTTTTAACACAATGGAAGTAACTGCACAGTAAGTCGTACGGTTTAACATGTTAGGCAAGAAGAGTACTTATCAATGTAAATTACCAAGCATTTTACGACTTACCATATCGATTAAAACATTCCAAACTTTCAGGAATTGTGCTTTAATACTTCTTTTATCAGTAAACTTTTTCTTTGAGACATCGACAGACGCTACGTAACAATATTGCAAGAAACACCGACCAACAACAGTTCCAACGTTAAACAGCTGACACTAAGATTCAGGAACATGCAACAAATTGATGCACAATTTACACGTACAATATCCTATACAAGGGATGTACAGCGCGACACAAGCAAGCATTCAGATGGCTTAGCTGGCTGTACTATAAACGTACCCGAGGTGTCGTCACTGAACACAAGAAGTGACTCTATTATTTGAAAGCTGAAGGTAACATATACTGTATCTTACTGTCATTTCTTTTGAAATAAAATTTATAAAGAACTTTTACTGTAGAAAGTAGTTTAATTATGTATATCATACCATTAAATGTAGTTTTATTGGCTTTTTAGGGCTCTAAAATGAGTTGACAATAATGATATATTTTTGAAAACCCTTAATTAAATAGTATCGTCTGAATTAATTTATTTGACCTTTCTTGTGACCTGTCGTGGTGAGGTAAACAAATTTCCCCTGAACTGTTTTGGTGCAAAGCAACTGTACTGAATGTTGCACTATACCTACGCTTTCACTGTAATGTTACTATACTTAGAAGAAGCAGATATTCTATTTCGACATGTGGATTTAGTGAAGTTACTGTCAAACGGAAGTGAATTGGCTGCGATCTTTCAAACAATTTCATTTTAGGACCTAAGTTTAGATTGATACCAGGAACTACAGGTCTTTAGTACGCTAGTCATGTAATGTAGTGGAAAGCGTTCTGTTACCTTTCACGGGAAATTGGTATACAGACGTGTTACAACAAGCACAAGTATGATCAGGATTTATTGGAATTTAGGACAGGAACGTCAAGTGCCAGGCCGGACCCGGGGGACAATTTTACCTTTATCCGAGCCGCCTCTTTCGAGGTCTTCACTTTTCCTTAAATAAATTATGAAATGAAAAAAATATCTTAAATAGGTTATGATATGAGAAAACATATTTTTTTAGCATAGGGGCTATAGCACCGACCCCACATCTTGTCACTCATTTCTCCTGACAGGATCAATTCTATGAACTTGTTAAGATTTGTTCCGAGGCTTTATTCTTGTGTGCATTTTCATAAAATGTTAGTCAATCATAAGGAAAACGATCTCAAATAAATACGTAATTATAACATATAAATTATAGCCTAGCTACCGTTGCAGTCTTCAGAAGTTTCCTGTTTACTAAAGTTCCTAATAATAAGAATAATGAGAAGAACAATTAGTCTTATATAGCGCAGATTCCAACAAATGTTGCTCAATGCGCTTTAAAGGTGATAACAGAAACAAAACACTGAATAACAATTAAGACGATACTGAAACTGATCAAGTGAGTCCAGAGACTTAATATCTACTGGAAGTGAGTTCCACAAACGGGGGTGGGGAGGTATGTGTGTGGGGGGAATGATGAAACCTAATGAAATATTAAGCTGGTTAAGATATTGTGATCTATATGGCCTGTTTAAGTTTTTTGATGCAAGATATCACTTAAGTAACTTTGATTTTAGAATCTATGCGCAGATTTATAGGTAACCAATGCATCTTTTACAGTAATGGCAGTATATTTAGTTGCTCTGTGAACAATTCGAGCAGACGTGTTCTGGTCTAGATAATTGGGTAGAAGTTGCACCACCTAGTAAAGAATTTGTGTAATCAAGCCTACTGGAAAACTTTTCGGTTGCAGTTACAGTATCTCTTACGACGTTGACCCACTTGTCTAATATGATACATACCTATTGTAGAATTATATGTCATTGCAGGGTGCAGACTTGCAGCATGTGTTCTAAAGGAAAAAACAATGGAATTACACCAAGAAACTTGTCTTTTTTTGTGGGGGGGGGGGTAGGGGTGAGAATTTCAACTATTCTGGCAGTAGTTAAGAACAAAGTTATTGTCTGAACCACCCAGAAAGTGTCATGTGACAATTACTTTCAGTGAAAATTTCCCCATGTGTCAAGATAAATGACTCGAGTGTATTATATACTGCCTAGCTAAGAATACCACTGAACCAGTATCTGAGCATTTTGCAGCAAAAGTGATTACTTTTGTAAAGAATTTCATTTTTTTTCTCTAATGAAGTTATAACGCTGATTATTCCTACAAAAGTAAGTGAACAAGGGATCATCTTTCTTTGGTCAATTGATCGATCAATTTATAGCATTTTATCTTACCAACATTAAAACATCTTCCTTTCTTGTTCGACAACAGGTACAATAGAAAACATAAACACAAAAGATGTAGTATAATTCGATCCTTAAAATTTATTGCATCATGAACATTACCTCATCCATACAAGATATACAAAGCCGTCAATCATTTTTGAGCTATTTCAACTTTCTTGGATTTAAAAAAAAGTCTGATAGTTATTGAACTTAGTTGTATGGGCCAGGGACATTTGTCCTTACATTGCATCATCAACCATTCTTCATAGTATTGAACAACTCAACCCAAGCAAAACCAACCCCCCAAAAAACAAACAAAAAAAAACACCAAATTACATTTTCTGCAGAATATAGCATACTACACATAACTTTTCTAATATTATTCTCCATGAAGTGGTCAACTCTAGTGTAATTGAATAACATCCTGATACTAACCAGTGGCACCATCAGGCTTTCCCTGTTGAGTTTGAATTCCCATTTTGGTGGGTATACTGAGAGAACTTTAAGAGCAATACTTAATACAAAAGTAAATTAATAAAATCATGTGCAATAGTTTGATCTCAAGAGTACATGGGGACCGTTTAGATTTTCTGACCACAAGTTTATTACCAGCCGCTTCACCTGACTATGTCTGTAGGCCTAGTTCGGTCGATGGGTGGCAGTGTTTTTATTAGGTACTCGTCACCTGTGCGGCAGGCACCAGCCTAGTTACACCACTGATAATAACCACTTAACAAGACACCACATGATCGACAGCCACCACGCCTACATTGTTTCAAATCCCTTTTGGTAACCATCATCTACCAGAGCCAATTCTTGACAAAATTTCACAATTCAAACCTCACAGTCTTTAAAACGGTCTTTATTAAATAAGCATGCGTAAAGTTTCTAGTTTCTTTTCCTATGTTAATGTGTATTTTGGTGGTTGTGTGTGTTTTTTGTTGGTGGCCTGGCCTTGATAAGCTCTGCTTCTGCCAGGTCTCCCCCACTTCACATCAGTTGTATATATCAATTGTTTAATTCCTATGGAATGTATTTGTATTGTATATTCAAATGTTATTTGTTCACTCTGTTTATGTTATGGTGAAGTGGAAATAAATAGTTTTTAATTTCAGTAAGAGGCACCACAAACTACTGCAACTCCGGGAAGATCTTTCCAGTATCTTTTCCCTTCTAAGATCAGATTAATGCGATCCATCAACTGACATCCACAGGGATTAATTCAGTGCTCGAATTTTGTATAGCACTTTTCAAAGCTCTGAATGTTCCCTTACAAAATACTATGTTATTAAACTGTGTACACAAACTGCTATACATCTTTTCATTTACATAGCAATCAGTCCATTTTGCGTAGCAATTTGCAAGGCGATACCAGGGATAAATTATTCCCTGCATTCATATCTTCAGAAAACCTTACTGCCTGTCTGCTTTGGAATTCTGTGACATGGTTTAACATTTCGTCAGCCATCCGTATCCAATAGTCAAGATCTGATTAATCGTCACGACTGCCTCTGAAATCCTTTGAAGAGTCTGACGATGGCTGCGCAAGCGGCTGGCAATAGCATGGATATATTTCTTTTGTACCATTCTCTGTTGTAAACTTTGAAGGTTTCCCTATTTTGCTCCAGAAAGTCTGTGTAAAACTCTGCTAATTCTTCAGGTGTTAAGACCCTTTTAGTCCCTGAAAGAGAAAATATGGAGGAGGGATTAGAAAACATGATGAGTGTGGCTTCTCGACTTTATCAAACACTGATTGAATCAAATTAATTGATGAAAACTGTTACGCACAATAAAGAAAAAAAAATTCTACTTGTCTTACTTTCTGTGACTCACAATCAATGTAACTCCACACCTTCTACAGAACTCACTCCCCCATCCCACCCCCAGCCCCTCCCCAATAAAAAAAAACAGGTTCACAATTGTTAATTCCATATAAAAAAAATTGAACTCAGTTACATAATTTGTTCCTAGAAATCTAGATTGATTTGTTCAACTTTTTGTGACATATTTTCAACTTGTTGCCAAAACCACTAAATTCACCTCCCGTAGTATATCACAGCTAAGAAGGCAACCTCTGACCTATGTTTAAGACCACTAGAGATTGCTAGCATGACTTTTTGAACATTAAAAAAAATCTATTACTTAAAGAAACATTTTTTTTTCCATATATTGACAAGGGTATCAAGCAGAAATTACCATCCTCATTTGTCATGTTCTGTCCTCTGTAAGAAAACATGTCTTGTGTAAACCTCTGTTTAGCCTGTACAAGAAAAGAAAATGAATAATCTTGTTGGTAAGATATATAAACATCGTCCGCAAACAGCTATGCCCCCTAAACTAGCTATTAGGCTTGATGTCTTTAGTCTTAATGTACTTAAATGTACTATATATGTTATATGTAAGTGCACTATAAAACAGATTAAGACCCCACCTAAAAGCGCTGCATTCAATTATTTTCATGAATTATTCAGATCTCTTGTATATTCAGAACCACTTAACTTTCAACTGGGAGTCCAGGACAGAGAAATAGTATTGTCTATGTCATTACTTCTGTTTATCTTGTCCATATTTGATCATCAATGATCTTGCAAGCAAAGATTATTTAATGTGTATTTTCAAATGGGTTTTGGTATCAGAATGGACCATTCGGGTAAGAATGTCAGTGAAGTCCACAGATTGAAAACTAAATTTAATCATTCATTGCATTAACTTTGGTAGGCACAAAATTTTATGAATTTCAACTAGACCAACAGATCTCTAATGTAACAGTTGTAACAGCATAACTTCCTTTTTACTTACAAATATTGAGCTGTATCTAAATAAATGAAAATATTTTGTGGTTTGCAAAAATACAGCTTTAAGATCTGCTATCATTTTCACCATTTCTATCTACCTACTTTATAATTAAGAATGATGACATAACATATAAATAAGGGATTCATGCAACTATGTAGACAAACAAAGTTGTTAAGATATATAATTCTGGTGAAGTTATGAGTACTGCACTTTGCGTCCTACACTTGACACAAAATTACCATTGACCTTTAACTATAAAGCTAAAATTGTAGAACTTGGTGTGCACATGTTACCCTTCTTGAGATAATTAAGTTAAATACAAAAGTGGAGTCATAACACCTACACACAAATTAACCGTATTACATCCACACAAACTACAGCATTGATTACTCATGAAATTGTGAGAGCTTCCCAACCTTGAAAGAGAAAGTAAGAGGTTACAACTCTTCCCTGCTCTTTTTTTCTGTTCTGTTTTTCTGTATGTATACATATTCATGGGAATGTTTCTTACAAGTTCCTCGGCATGATCAGTCCAAAGAAATAACTATTATGGGGTTAACAAACCTTTACAAACTTTTCATTCTGTATAGTCCAGAACTCCTGATTCCAGGTAAGAGTTTCCTCTTTTAACAGACGGTACTTCTTTTCAGTTCTAGTCTCATCCTTTGGCTGGGCAAACTGAACCCTGTGAAGATTTGATTTGCGATCTACTGGTCCAATCCAATCATCAACAGGGTAGAGGGGCGGACTTATTGCTTCTGATGGGTCTCCGTTTGGTTCTTCGGATGTCTTCTGAAGTGATTAAAGAAGAAAAAAACATTTTATTCTGATAAATTTCCATGATTAACTGCACTTCAAAATGTATGACACAGTAACAAGTTTCCATGAAGATACTAAGATTCAAAAAAAAAAATTTCCCAGATAGTATTTGCACTGAAAGACACGTTGTTGATAAGATCGGGTCTATTTTGTAAGTTTTATTGCAATGACTGCACCTTAAAAGTCCACAAGACTCAGTGTGGACATTTCATCTACGCCGATTTTGGCCAATGGTACTGGTTACACAGCTAGAGAAACAACAAACATCTCTGCGATTTCATCGTCAAAAATTTAAATTTAATTTTGATATTCCAAGAGAATTTCCAGTCTCAAGCAGACCTGACAAACAGTCTTTCACAAAAATTGGGCACAAAACAAAACATGATACTGATATAGCATGTAACAGTTTCAGGTTTTAAACATCACCACTGTGGTAATATAATATATATATACATAAAAGAAAGTTTTCCACTAATGTTAGAGCTGCCTTACACAATGGCATATTCAATTATTTCTCGCAAAATGAGGAAAAGTTTCTCTGCATTCCTAACAGGGTAGAGCATACACAAGACTCGGCTCTGATCACAAAAGTAATTGTCCTGCTAACTTAAGTGCTGAAGAATGCAATAGCATTTTTTGTATTTTGTAGAAGCATTTCCCTGATAACAAATTGAACTTTCTCTACATAACTAAGGCAGGTAAAAGCATAGGCACGTCTCATATATATATGACCACAACATACAAAGGAAGAATCATGGTCAAAGTGGGAGAGTTGGCAAGTCGGCAAGACAAAATATTTCAAGCTAATTGTGACAATGAACTTGCCAATCAAGTTGTTATTCGGGTCAATTTGCTTTTACTGTCATTGTTAGGCCATTATTTATAACAATGAGTTAGACTAAGCCTAGCTTAGTCAGAACTGAAGTTGGTTTCAGTTCATTCATGTTAATTTTGATTAATGTTCATCAAAATCAAATAAACTTTCCGACAATAATCAGAAACCCTGTTGAGTTTCTGGCCAACGACAGAAATAATTCCCATTGGCAATGATTCAGCAATGTTTACGACAATGTTTGTTTTGCTATGATATACCTATCCCCCCTACAACGCAAGTGCTAGTAGTCTAACTTTTAAGGCCTAATGTTCACTGAGGCAAGAGCCAACTGGGGCCTTGCATACTGTAGCTTAGGGCCACAGTATGATACTACTGTAACGATATGCTTAGATTGATTAGCCTACTGTAGCCTTGTAGCCTTGTACTTGTAGGCTACTGAAGGCGAACTCGAACTAACTTAACCTTCATCTTTGATGTTGTCACGCTCATCCGCCTCTTTTGCACGTTCAATAGAGAGATATCACGAGCAAGTTTCATTCTACTGACTACTATAAGGAGTTGAGACATAATCCGAACTTTGCTTATGGAAGACATTTCTGAATCTGCCGTCACCCTTCTCTACGAGTACGACTTCAAATATCATATAGTAGGTTGCCCCAACCATTTGACCTACATGCGTCACACGCTTTGTACAGCGTACAATGAGCATGAAAACGCAAAGTCAACCATGACTGATAGAAACTATATTTCTTCTGTTATATTAGTTTTGACTGGATGCACCACAAGCAGGTGTGACGGTCCTCTCATTGTAGTGGTCCTATTCTGCCCCAGCAGAATGCAACCCCTGGCTGCACCATTTCCTCTGACTAGAGATCAGAGGTGTGGGTCCATGGCCCATCACCAGGGTACCCCTTTGCGCATGCACGTCACTGATGCTGGTGACTTCAATGTTTATGCGAAGAAAGGGTGCTGCGCTGTCTATATATATTTACTGACATTTACAGTAGTGCACTTGAACACAGCAGAGTTAAGAGGTCGGCTAACATGCACCAAGTGCATCCCACTCCTTTATAAATCCTTCATTCGCCTATGGACCTTCCACAAAAGTTCAGCTGGATACCTTCATCAGGCAGGGACATTTGAAATCCCCCCCCCCCTGCCTACCCCCTGGACTCTAGCCTCTATTCCTCTTTTCCATGGAATGCTCAAGGGGCTACAAACAATGAGACCTGTCAGTACCTCAAATAGAAAATAAAATAAATAGATGAGTCTGTAAGGCTGAAAATATTGATCATTGTTTTATTTTATTAGCCATTGCCAATTTCACAAGTTCCAAGAAAGTTGTAATGGCCAACAATTTCATCATCGGTATGGATTTGTTTTAGAATTAATAACAGAGGCATTGATGACCCTGAGGGAGAAAGGGGGAGGAGGAGATGGCCAGGGCTAAGCTACTGTTAAATGAACATTCCATATATGTGACAAACCAAAATAGACATAGAAAAATGATGTCAAAATTTCCAACTTTGTTATTCTACAACTTCTTATCAAGACTGAAACATTCTTTCTAAAAGGTATCTCATCATGGATAATCAAAATTGGTAAAGTGTTTTAAAAAAAAATATCCATGATTAACTCCTAGACCTCCAGCATTGAATGTCTTAATCTAGTAAGAAATATATACTCTTTTTCTCTGTGAAGGTTCCTAATATATTAAGAAGACATTTAACACATTGAAATGAAAAAATATCCAAACACAATAAAAATGTATTACATGTAACCACCTTCTTCCAAATTCTTCCTGACACTAATGCAAAACAAAGATAACATAAAGACAAAAGCTGTTGGGTCCTCCAAAGGCCATTACTGTCCATAATTTTAAACTATTTCTCCTTTTGCTTCACCCTTCTAAGTTCTTATCAAGAACTACTCAGTATGCCAAATTTGGTTTCCTTTGCAGATATATGGTTGTCACACAACCAGCAACTTTACAAGTTTATCACAGATCATCAAAACAAAACCTTAAGTTCTGACTTTAATCCTTATGCAATTGATATCAACAAACTGATGGGAGGGAAGCTTTGACACAACAAGGTTGTTTGTTGTGCCTCTAGCTCTAGCTACTTGTAAATACATTTGTTATAGAATCTTTAAGAAAATTATTGCTTTTCTAATACAAATTTTGTCTCACAGAAAACAAATGAGGTTTAAACTTCAGTTAAAATTAGGGAATAATTAACTGCTCTCATTGTGCAGCTCAGTCTTTTAAGACCTTTACGTAGGATATACATCAAGAAATATACAGGAAAATACCATTGTTCTGTGCACAAAGACTGGCAACTTGCATTTGTATAACAATGTGCCCATTTCATATAGCATATTGCTATAGTAGGACCATCCACCTTATTTAGTCCCTGCAATTACCACCAACCATGAGGTACAGTACAGGGCTATCTCATCATGTCAAAGTTGACTACTTAATTCTTATCTTAGCATGGGCTGCCTTTTGGCGGGCTGATCACTATTTGACAAGCTTTAATAGTAGATTCCATATCAGTTGTCACTGTCTTCAAAATCTGACACAAAATCTTCAGAGTAAGCATCGTCCTTGTCATCATCATTTTGCTCATCTTCATCGATATCCTCTGACTCTGATTGGATGACATCCAAGCTCTTAAATCTATCGCTCTGATTAATAGTACTATCTCTAATCCCATCTTGAGATGACTCAAGAGGAGTAACACTAGGCCTCTGATCATGAGAATCAAAGGACGTCGACAAATCTGATGGTAGATTCACCTCGACAGACTCGCCGTACGTATCGTCGTTGATACTCATCGGTTTTGTCATCACGATCTTAGATGGAGGGTGCCTCGGTTGTGGGACGGGTGACGTAGATGAAAGAGGAGGCCGGGGTAGTGCTAATCTTGATGAAACTGATGGAGGAAGGTGTTCACTTCCTCTGCCCTTGCTGATACTTTTGACCTTTTCAAATTCTAAATTTTCCTGCCTCTTTAGTAACCTTTGTTTGATATCTCTACTTTGTTCTTCGTGATGGCTGTTATCGGTATCATTATGAACTACAGGAGTTTGATCATTCTCTGACATGATATCCTTTTGCGAATCAGGAGTAATACTAGTTAACTCAGGAGAAACAGAAACAGAAAGAGATCCTGTTCCTTCATCTGATCTCATCTCCAACCTCTCCTCTTCATCTCTCCTCTCCCCTTCGTCTTTCCTCCCATCATGATCACTTTCATCTCTTGGAGTGTGGTAACTACTTTCTGAACCGTCAAAACTGTCATCAGAGTAGCTTCGTCTCTGACTACGAGAACCTCCAGATCCCTCAGAATGATTGGACTGGTTCGAACCCTGTCGAGAAACGTGACCTTTGCTCTCTGATTTGGGAGATTCCGTGGGAATACCAGGGATTCTTGGATGGACTTCTGCCCCTTTTCCTTCACTCGTAGCTTTCTTTTCCTGCTCCTGATTGTCAAGGTCCTCTTCTTCACTTCCACTGTCTGCATCTGACTCCAATAGAGATGGATTTGGAATAAATACTTCGATGCTTCTACTACTTTTCTCACTGGAAGTTAAATCTAGGAAAAGAATCATTTCAGAATAGTAATGTAATTTTTCAAATATGACCAATAACTTCATGATTACAATGCAAAAATTGGGGCTAATGCAAGCTCTGCATTTCAACTCTGAAAACCAATATAAGAATATTCTTAGCACTATCTTAAGTATTATTCAAGTCATAGTTCATAGTCATATGGCTCCCAAAATGCCTGGTAAAGGATAAACAAGTTTATTGAACAAATATATGTGTTTTAATTTACAATGATATTTTCAAAGGTATCTTTATGCGGTTGTTACGGCCAATGGACAATTCCTTCCCCCATCATTACACTACTTTAAGCAGTGGCCAACATCTCCACTTAATAGAACACTTTCCTGATATTACTAATTGCCAATTTGCCATGGTACCAAAACACAAATGACAGGAATATGAATCAGTCTTCTACATATCAGCATGTAAAAAGAGAAAACAATTGCATTAATAACAAACTGAATGGTGAATACTTCTTAGCGTACAACAATCTCGGACTGTGTTAATCAAAGATACACATACAGTGTACAAAGATACTTCTTATGAATGATTTACAGTTTGCAGGATTAAATGATGTGTTTTCCTTTCATATTATTCATCAGTAATATTACTTTGCCTATTTTTTTAAGAAGGAAGTTATTGTAGACGTAAAGCTGCAATTTGAACTATAATCAGAAGAATCATCGAGAAAGATGGAGTAAACTTATGACCAAGACTAACCATATCTGTCATGTTGAGAACGGGGATGAAAATTACCGAGGTTATCTACTGACGGTTCTTGTTCCTTGTGCTGCCCTTGTATTATGTCATCTTGTTCCTCAAATGTAGGGGATATCCTTGGCGTTGGTACTGGTGGCCTGCCTCTTGATGGTAACTTGAACGTACCTCCTGAGGTATAGAAGGAAAGTTTGGCATATAAACAGTATGAAACAGTGAAATATAGATCAGGACAAGGTGTATTGAGCACTACTATATCTATCGCCATTGACAACTTAAATGATTAATGTTATATAAAGTTCCTCCATTTTTAATGTAATGTTCTTTCTTAGGAGTTCTAAGATCTTAAGCGCTGACCACATGTGGTAATTCTTATGTTTATTATTATACTTCTCATTGCTATACTGCCAAATTTCAAGTACTTTTACACTTGCATAGTCACATGTGATGAACAGCATATCACTGGATTGGTTTTTTACAAACTGAAAGCAAATATAACACATGTGTTACGCTATATTTCCTGACATAAAATGAAAACTGATGACATATCTGTTGTAAGTATACTCTCTTAGATTCAGGGTCATGATGCTGACACAAGTGTAAGTTAGATACGTCAGAACATTTGAGGCCTGGAAGGGTGAACTGTAGCATGAAAGGAAAGAAGACTAACCCCTTGCCTTGCAACAAAAGTGCATTAAAGTCATTTCTAGTACTTGAACTTTGGAAGAATCAACCACTTACACTTTTTTAATCTATGTACACAAAGCAAGGAAAAAAACGTTCTGGTTTGTCACACTTTTTTTACGGTACCTTTCAAATTCCGGAGTCTGTCCCTTGCGACAGCTGTTGGTTCATCAGGAGGATGGGAGACGTATGAGTGCACCGACGAAGATCTGGAATATTTCGCTCTTGTTTTCCTCTTCTGGTTTATTCTTGTCTTCTCCTGGCTATATTCTGTATCCCTTAGCAACGACTGCCTCTCTTCCTCCGCCTCTATAGTCTTTAACATTTCTGGATTATTTTTCTTCAGTCTCAGCTTTTGAGAGTAAGTCATCTTAAAATGAAGTTTTGTCTCCCTCTTGTTGAAGACAGGTTCTTGTCTCAACCACCCCTTGGTGGATGGGACCGGTTTCGACGGCTTTGCACAATGTTTGTGTCTGCACGATTGATGCTTTTGGTGATCAGGAGCCTGGCCTGCATCAGGTTGAGCTTTGTACCCTGGAGTGCTACTACTATAATTGTTACCCACATGCTCATGATCCAAAAGTGAAGGTTCAATGTTTTCTTTACTTTCCATCAGAAATTCCTCCATACCTTTCTGAAATTCAATTTCTGAACCTGCTCCAGTTAAAATAGATAATTCTTTCAGGAGGGCGGTTAAAATTGGTAGAGTCCTTCCACCTGTCACGGCCGTTTCAGATCTTACCAAGTCTTGATGTGGAGGTTTATTTGTCGACTGAGAAGGCACTTGATCCAATCTCTTTCCTGTTGATCGTTTCACAACTTTGCGTACTTTCTCGGGCGATACTTCTTGTAGCCTATAATTTAATTCTACAGACTTACTAGGATAAGACTCTGAAGAGTCACTCCAGCTTGGTTCTTCAATAGAAGACTCTCTCTTATCATGATCATAAAGATCCCTCTCAAGAATTGTTGAACTTTTCTTTACTTTTGAATCCCATTGCGCATTAAATATCAATGGGGGAGGACAATGTGTATTACTAACTACTCCAACGTCAGTATATTCATTCAAATGGACCCTTCTTGTACCTCCACTGGCAACGTTTCTCTTAAAGTTTGTTTGCGTTTCCTGATGAATATGCTCCTGTTGAATTTTTCCATCTAAATTTGTCATATCATTTGGATTCTGTACGACAATATCACCTGATATTATGCATGTTTCTGGATTGGCATTTTGTTGCAAAGAAAGCTGATGGTGGGGGATTTCTTTCACAGCCTCATTACTTATATCACCTACATCATCAACTGGTTGCTTTCTGGGAAGGCTTAGATCAACATCTCTGCTGCTTTCTCGTCCATCTTGTTTACCCCCTTGAAAGATGGAAGAAGCGGGTATGTGTGGAATCAGACTTGTGCCTAAGCTAAGCAACCTATATCCCAAACTAACAACCCCTACTTGAGACCCCATTAAGTTGAAAACAGGAAAAGTGTCTTTCTGACCATGGACGGATGGATAAGACAACCCCTTTAACTGCACGTCATTTTTCATGGAGGCAATAATGTCAGATAATGGGATGGTGCTTACACCGACAAGCTTGGCCACATCACCCCACAAGTCTGTTATCATGGCATACAAGGGTACATTTTGCAAATGATCATGAAGTGCAGTCAGATCAAATTTAAACATGCAGGATTTCCCTTTATTAAATTGAAAGTTACCTCTAGAATCTAGTAATTCTTTAAATCTCAGAGGAAGTTCCTCATATGAATCGAACAGAAAGGATGATTTAAAACGGTCTCGCTCGCCTTTTTCCAAGTTGGAAATTAGTAATGTTGGAAAGTCCAGTAGACGTATAGCCACAGCAGGGAAACGACATGCCACAGTAGCAGCATCAACACGAAGGTATTCCACGGCCACTTCAAAAGAGAACAGGCTCTCACTTTCCGAAGAGGCCATTTCTA
>KN887103.1:10862-25377 GCA_000934455.1 Apostichopus parvimensis
CATATATCAATATCAGAGCATCCTTAGAAGATATCCGGAAACTCCATTGCTCCTCAGTTGTAACACTTTGTAAACATGTCATTTGAGGCCATACAACCTATCGTTTTCCTATTGGGGTTTGCATTGCATCTAAAAAAACTTGTCTCTGTACATAATAATGAGACAATATAAAACCATTCAGTTTAATCGATGAACCTCAGCTTTTTGATAGGTTCTTTCTAGAAAGCATGCAAAGTTGTGCTGAGATCTAACTTTAAGCTGGATCCGCGCCTGAAAAATTCGTGAATTGGTCAGCTTTTATATTATGAAGCAGGAACTAAGTACACATAAAAATTATATATAAAAAACCGCTTTGCATTCCGTAGGATTGAGCTAGGATTTGACCTACGTTTGTCGGCTTTTTCGGATATAAGAAAACGATAGCGTCATACATTCTGCAGGATCGATTATCAATGCTTTGAGTTGAGTCACTCTCATGTGAAAAGCCTTTATTCTTTAATTTCCAATGACCGCTGACTGAACGAATTTTGAAAAATGTAAGTATATTATCGGCATCCGTATTGTGATCGTTTTCCGTGCTTTTTTCAATTGTTCATATATGATTAATGTTTATTGTTTAACCCATATACAGCAATTATATTTTTGTTTGGACTCTTTAACGGCTTCTCTGAGTTTTTGGGGATTAGTTAATACAAATTGATGGAAAAACTTTGATATCAACTTTCCGCATGTTTTGTTTGTTAGGCTTGATCTTCCATGCAACAGTAAATTGTAACATTAGGTTCAAAAAATATCTCTGTATTAGGAAAGTCGGCTACATAATGGGAAACACACGGGCAAAGGTTTTCTACGGTGTCTTTTAAAAAACATCGAACCACAATATTAAAAGCAGATAAAACGGTTTGGAAAATGTGTAGTCTCGTAGGAGAATGGAAAATGCACATTGTCTGTTTGGTTTAAATGAGCAAAGATATCAAATGTGAAAATATTCACCGAAAAGGAAAATCGTTTCCGCGGAAAAAATAAAGAAAAAAAAGTTGATTTGTCGATATAAAATGCCTTTGAAAAATGCAAACACTTGATGCATATGTTACATACTTCGCTGGGACATTGAAAAACGTTTAGTTTAACAATTATTGTTTTAACCACATTTTACTAGCTATTATAATAGCTATTGTTTTCAGCCAGAATTTACTAGTTTGACAATTTTCAGGGGAAAAGAATTCCTTTAAATTCGTATTTCAACAATTGTTTATCGTTTCGATATGTGAAAGTTATTAGACCAAACAGGAAACCAAAGGGAAAAATTCATCAAAAATTGTGAAATTGCTGTGGTTTATCTGTAGGCTGTAGCCTACAAGTTGACATTTCATTAAGTCTCGAAACTGCTAAGTTTATGATTTCCTCAGTGTTATTTATGATAAATGACGTAGATTTAGTTTTTATCATCTTGCAGTTAAGTGAATGAAGTAGTAGTAGTACCCTTTCTTGAAACCAGAGCCTAGGATTCCATAAAATTATATCTAGCTGTAATTTATATCTGATAATCTGATGGTTTTTACTAAGAGGTTGCTACGAAATCCAAACCAAATTATTGTTCATTGATACGAAAGTAAAAGCCAGTTTTCTCTTAGTCAGTGTACACAAACAATGAAGATGAATTTGCCATCATCTCCAAATAACCTTCTAGCCTGAAACGTTAATGTGTACAGTGAATTCCACTCTGTCTCTCTCGTTTTGTTGATGTTGTTTGCAACCAGTAGAAATTAACTGTAAATGAGAATTACTGTAATTATAGTGTGTGTGAATATGGGGGGGGGGGTGGTGGGGTGGGGGTATTATACATATCTACATGTTAGTTATTTGATCAATGATTGTTTTGCTAACAGAAATGCTAGACAATCTTAACCAGTAGTAGTAGTTGTTCATTGCTACAGAATTCTAAGCAGCTATTAAGTTGGTCTACAAACATAATAAAGCCTGTACATTCACCAACATCATTACCAAATAAGTCTTCTAGCCATTGTTAATTGGGATAGAGAATTACATGCTAAACGGTTTTTGCAACCAGTAGAAATTATGTCTTTTTCAACTATATCTCCAATGATGAGAATATTATCTATAAATATTACTATTACATTAGAAGTGTTTTTTTTGGGGGGGAGGGGGTGGAGGGGCGGGGTGGAAGGGGTGTTAATAGGGCATGGGATGGAATGGGAGAAGGCAAAAGAGGGGGCAGGCGAGTACTCCACCAAATTTATCTTTTCTGTCAGACAATTTCTCATTCACTCCTGTATGCTTTCTCTCTAGCTCTTGCTACGTTTGGGTTATTGGCGTCTATCTTGGTAAAGAGTGCTCTATGTCTGGTGGACAGAGCAAAGTATAGGTGAGAATTGATTCAGACTAGTGGAACACGCGCTGAGCAATCATCAGACAAGTTATCTGATGATTGCTCAAGTCATGCAACTCTGAATAACAATATATACATATGTACATATAAATATACAGAAAACGGAAGAAAAACACAAATTGGCAAACAATTACAAATTCCATGGCAGTTTTATTCATTAAACGGACGAAACAGAGTTCTCGTCCTCCCCTCAGCATCTCATAATTCTTACAAAAGTAAACCACGCTTAAAAAAGAAAAAAGAAGATGCAATGGAAACAGGAGTACATTTTTGGGATTTCTATGAAAATTAATAAGGATTATTAAACTTGACTATATCTATGAAATTGGTTGTTTCTATCGACATATGTAAACAGAGACTATTATATATATATCCTACAAGACCCTTCTTGACAGGAGAGAAGCAGGTTGTGCGATAATGTGCACGGGAGGGAATTACATACGAAACCAAACAAAATATTACAAATCCTAAAAATCGGGACAATATTGAAGAAAAGAGAAAAAAAAAATCAACAACATGGATTAAGAAATAAATACATGAGAAAGAAAGCAAGAAGATACTTGATCAACTGAAATAATCATTTTATAAATCAACGAAAAATCTCCCAATTTTGTGATGGATTTTTGTTTTTAAATTAATTCATTTATCTACATGAAATGTAACACTGATGTTCCCTACTGACATTACATAAGAACTTATCAACACAAATTGGAAACATTAAAAAAAAATAGTCATTCATTGTCCCAAATACTCTTTTTTTCTCTTCTCTTTTTTTTGGTTTAACTTTTGTTGGTTATATATAGAATACTTCAAGATGACTAACAGACAGTATCATAGTGCAGGGCATAGACAGAACTATATCCATTTACCCTTTATCCTAACATACAAATACCAATGCTTACATATCAGCCTAACAGCCACTGCATAAAAATCAAAATAGACATTTCCTACCAACTTATGTGGATAAGGAGGGTAGAGCATTTTATAATTTAAAAAAAAAAAAAAAAAAACCCTTTTTCCAATTTCCGTTTACTTTTTGGCCTGAAATCTGCAAAATCTCCCATTCAGATGAAAGTAAAATACACAGATAATGAAGGGGCAGAGGAAGGGAGGGATGGACGGATGGGAGGGGGGTGCGAAGGAAGTTAAGGATACTATTAGGTTTCAGTTAACTATATAAATCTTTGGAATTGCCACAAATCCTTCCACCTGTTCGTACAGGAATATTCTGAGAGGAGTTAGTTTGTTTCATCGCTACCTATTACATAATCACACCCTCACACCAGGGTCACCAATGAAAATGTCTGTGAATGTCTTTGATCTTTGACGAGTATGTTGTAATTAAATAGCAATCACTCACCCGTGTCATTGGAATGAAATGGACTACTTCCACCCCAGTTCTTATATGCAAATTATATTACTTCTAGTTACACCTGCTTTGAAGCTGTCGTGAACCTGGCCTAGTTCTAATAGCAGAAAAAGTACTTCTCTCAATGATTTTACTAGATGATCCGATATTCATACAAAGAACATTTCTATCTATTAATACTACTTTCACCAGTTTTCGACAAATCCACCGCCCCCCCTCCTCCAAGGAGAATTGGAAACAACTTCTGCCTGCCCCACATGGTTTCAACTCATTCATATTGTTGTCCTTACTGTACCTCACAGCGACACGACTCCTTTTCAAAAGTGGTTAAATGATACATTGGTACAAGTAAATCCTAAAACAATATGACCCCCTCTCCACAAACTACCCAACCGCTGGAGTTGCAAACATTCAAAACATACTAACATTAAATACAATACATTTTCATTTAATCTTCTGACTACCTTATAACAATGTTTCAAAATAGCACCAGCCAATAATTGATTTGCTTCAGTTTTCATCTAAAAGAACAACAGTAGGGGTACGGAGATGGAGGTGGGGGGGGGAGGGGGAAGGTTGTGTGTGGAGAGACTGACAGCCTTTACACATTTACATAATGTGGTTAAGTTCAATTTGTTTTAGAAGACGGCTCCTGGATTGGTAGGGACTTCCTTTACTTTCCAGTTGGGTGTGTGGAGAATATGGCTAAGGCTATTAAACATTCAGCATTCATTGAAAGTGTTCCCTTCATCCTGTGTCCATAATCTACCCCCCCCCCCGCTCCCTCCCACCATTCTGTTATTGCAAAACAGTAAGTAAAAGGTGATTCACTTGGTTCTACATCATTCACAAAAGTCATACTTTATACATCATAGGAAGAAATGAATGAAGTGAAGAAAAAGAAAAAGTTCCCATCATTTCTTCATTTTAGCTTTTTTTCTTTTTTAACCCTGAGTGATCTTTGACATTTTGACAACATACTCTTTAAGAAAACAAAAAAAAAAACTTTTCACTGAGAAAAGGCATTTGACTACTTACAACAAAATAACAATCTAACCTACTTTACTAATGACATACATAAATATATATTTTTAAAATTCAAATTAAATAAAAAATGAAAGGATTTGAGGAATACCAAAACAAAACAAGAATTGAGAAGACACGAGGAAACCCATGGGCCTTCCGAGTTGTGTCAAATGGTTACGAAACAGCACTGAAATTGGATAAATCCATATTATATTTACGCTCCTCCTAGAACAGTGGAATGTTAAAAAAGTATTAAACAGCTTCCCCCCCCTCACCATTCATTTTCTAAAAAAATAAATAAATAAGCTGAGGGTCTTTCCACACTTCACAGATGCATGTATGTATATATATTAGATCCTCCTGCAAGCAGGAACTCGCGAAGAAGCCATCATTGGCTTATCAAAGCCGCAAGCTGACCGAAGTCAGTCTCTTAGATTCATATTTAACGTCCATGATTATGAATTGTCAATTTTCAACAACTCTGTAACTCAGGCTGGACGACAAACATTAATCCTGGAGTGACTCTAACCCCGGGACCTTATGATTGAAAGGCACCGGTGTTAACCACTGAGCTAACACTCCTATCATGCATCAGCATCAAACACTTGCATCATTATCAAACACAAGCTAGAGTAGCCAATACTGATAGCAAAATTAAAAAAAAAAGAGAGTCAAAAAGGGAAAAAAAATCATAGTAATAATAAAAACTTAAAGGAACAAAACCAGAACCAAAAATAGAGGGGGAAAAAAAAAACACACACACACAAATTTGTCAAACCTTTCAAGAGTGGACTGCAAAAGAACACTATTTTGGTCATTTTAAAAAAATCGGGTACAGATAGAAATGGAAAAAGAAAAGAAAACAAGTGATACTTTGGAAACAGATCTTGCACATTTATCACTTTTAAATTTAGCAATGTGCATCTTGTGTGATATAAAAGGTTGTATGTCCCCTCTTGAAGTTTTTGGGCTCTTTTTGGATTGGAAGAGATAAGGTAGTACAGACAAAATATTTATTAAGATACTTTGATATGAAATATCAGAAAATTTGTGTTTCTGGCCTTGAAGTTCTCACTTGATAGATGATGTTATACAACACCTAATTGTATTCTGGTCATTTGATTGGTCAATTGCTCGTTGATTGCATGCAAAATCTGCTCTATTCCACTCTATGAAATAGAACCATGGGTTATACTTTTTTGGTAGCACTTTTTTCAATGGTAAGAGAGCAGAGAAACCTGTCTGTTCAAAACAATCTGTTGCATGAGTGCATTTTACCCATCTTAATATAATATGTTGTATAAAACAAATAATGAATGGTTTCCATTTGTGCAATAGTGCAAATATTTCATTAGTTGAAAGATGTAATTTGTTCCATTCAACTCGGCTGCGCCTCGTTGAATGGAACATTCCATCTTTCAACTCATGAAATATTTGCACTATTGCACTCATAACCATTCATTATTTGTATACTAGCTCATAGCGGTAACCACAGCTGAACCTTCGTACTTCTGTTATCGAACAAAGTGATATTCAAGTTGACATGATCTGGCCTGGTTCCAGATGTGGAAAGGTGGCGTGTGGTATCATGCTTTTTGCACAAGCAACATGTGAACTAACTGTGATTGTTCGTAACCTTATTGTGTTCAACTAGGAAGTTGTCTTTGTTACCATTAACACCTCTTTCATTGTACCTAACACCACTGTTACATTTCCCTGAAATTATTTCTGCAATCCATGAAAAACAACAGCTTGAAGGGAAATTCCCAGAGAGTTTCTTATCAAGAGATTGATTCAAAAATTTCTGAGCTGGGATTGATCAAGTCCAGTCCATTTATTTCGATTCTATGCCAAAGTTTTCATTTATACTCCTTAATTCAACATGACAACTAGTCTGCACTATTCAACTATGCAGCACTGCATGTTTTCTTTGAGAATTCGACCTTCGCACTGTAAAAGTATTAAACACAGTACTTGGCGGCCATGATAAAGAATTCATTGACGAGAACGTCAATTACCTGGAAATCGGACTGACCCATTCAACTCTAAAGTCACATTGATCAATTTTTTTTAGTCTAAACTAAAAAAAAAATATATTCCTCATTGAAGGTAGAAAAGGAAACAGTTTATAATAATTGTGAAATATATAAATGACTTGAAGTATTTCAAATATGAATCCACACTGGAGATTTACTTATAACCAAATAAATCCAGGTTTTAAGCACGTCATTCACGATGGAAGTACCACCTCCCAGCATTATTTGACAGAGAGAGATATAGATGTAAGCAATACTCTCCAAAAAAACTGACAAATTTACTTGATTTTATTTTTTGTTTTCCAGATAACTGAGGAATAATAAATGGATTTCTCTTTTGTAACCTGATTGTTCGACACTCCACAAAAATATATAGACTTTTCAAACTGTATCTATTTACACTGAGAAGGGAAACAGAGGGATTATAAGAGCCTCTCTTCAAATTCAGTAACCCAAACTAAGATGAAAAGATGCATGAATCCCTCTAAACGTTTCTATTATTTTGATCATTACACTCACTGTCAAATAAATTCCTCATCAAGGAAACTCTCATTCTACTTAAGGATGATAAAATGCAGCAATGAGTTCATGTTTTGATGGCGAAAAAACAAAGAGAGGGGCGGGGTTGAATACTGTCACGCCAAACATAACAGTGAAGAGTTGTTTTAAACTCTACATTGGAAAAATATCTCACAAAATACCTCACAGCTAACCGTGAAGACTGATGGAATAACTCCTTGTGAGGGGACTGATTACCTCAACAGCTCTGAGGTGGATAACATTCTTTATTCGCTTTCATAAAACCTTGGAGCAAAGTTTGACAGACTTCCTAAAAATTTGTCTACATGTACTTTGTTACTGCAAGAGTCAAAACTTTTTAAGACTTTTACGCCTAGCGTGATGAAGCGGCGTGACAACCCGTCCCCTCAGAGCTATACCCTACACAATTGATAAGTAGGCTAACAGTTTAAAATAAGTTTGAAATTAAAAAATTAACCGTGAGAACAAAGAACAAATGTGACTATATGTGCATATCAGCACCAACTTTCAAAAGTTTCCAAAAACCAGTTTCTTTTCAATTTTGACAGAACTATGACAAAAATTGAAATGTAGGAATATTAAAAATTGGTTTTACATATAAGGAAAAGAGCAACGGCTCTTTGAAGTCTGTTATCATAAGCCATTGTTACCATATCAAAATAAAACTTCACGTTGACAAGAGTTATTACTCAAATTCTTAATGCCAAAGAACGATTATAAAAAAAAAGAGAGAGAAAAAAGAAGAAGATTATGCGGCACGTATTCGTGTTGCTAATACTGACCAATAAACCAATGTCAGGTTGAACTTCATAATTTATTTTAACAATATGTTTCAATTCCCTCTTGAAAATGACTTTGTAGCTCTCTCTCTGGGATGTACTTTCAATAAGTTACTATATTGGACAACAAAGATATACAGCTTTCATTAAGTTACTTCCGACATTTTGAACAACCCACGTCATCCAACTTTCGATTTTTTATGAAATAGTCTATTTACAGAAAAAATTTGTACATAATTTACAAATTGTGTCAATTTTTCATAGAATGCCCATTTAAGTCCAACTTTTGACAACAAGACTAAGAAAAGAAAATGAGGAGAGCTGATAAACTGAGGTATGTTTCCAGGGATAATCGTGGTAAGACGTAGAACCATCGTATCGCTTCCTTACGATAGCAACTACTAGATACGTTAGTAGCTAAGAATTCTTAGGAATTAGAAGATTCTTTCTTGCTACCAAAAAAAAAAACTCTTTTGCAGGCACCATTAGAGAGGTGTTTTACCAAGAAAAGAAAAAAAAAACTTCCATAAACTTTGTGTTCCACTGATCACAAAATGTAGGTCTTAAAACCTTACAATGCTACTGGATTATCAATAGTAACAAAGTTACACAATGTGGATGTTTTATCAAGTATCCAACCGAGTCAAATCACCAGTTCAAGAGTTCCATTTCGACAATGAGAGGATCAAACTAAAACCGAAAATAGAAGGAAAGCCGGAATGCCAACCAGTAAAAAAAAAAAAAAAAAAAAAAAAAATGTTTTAGAAACATTCATACTTTTGAGTTATAAACCAGTCAACACTATAGATTGTTTATGGCTAGCTTTGCTTTAGCTATCACAGATTGGAGGAAGGACAGGGGGGGGGGGGAGCAATAATCATTGATAAAGGAAACTTCCATATCGTTGCAGTTGGCCTGTTAATATTTTGAATTTTCGAATATAGTAACCTCACAAGTCCCCAATGGTTAACACTCCCCCTCCCCCCCCCATTGACTGACCAGTTGTGTCACCTTCTCTTATTGAACATGTTTTTACATGGAAGAGAGTGACCTGTGTACGTTTCAGAATCATCCATGTAGCAAGTAGGAGCCGGTAAGTATTACAGCCTTTGAAGGAAAGGCTTTCAAGCCCCTTCATAAAAATAATGCAAAGTTTTATCTTTTCAAACCTTTTTCCACTACAAATGTCTGTTATATGCTATCAGTTCGAAGGGCAGTTAGTGGTCTATCTTTCTCTTCGGTGAAGGTAAACTGTTTTTGCAAACTATTGCGCATTTCTTCTTTTACAATAACGAGTGGTCAATTTAGGGGTCAAGAGTTTGCGGCCAGGAATGACCATTTTCTGCATTTTCATTGAATCTGAGAGCATTAAGGATTTCTGACTTAACTGTGAAATATTCTACCTCTCTAATTGCTTAGTCTATAACATCTGTCTCTCTGTCTGTAGACTTATTTAAGCACCATCGTGTGGTCTCTTAAAGTTGGCGATGATATCTCTGTTCCTGCCAGCAATATGGTCATCTTCTGATAAACCTGTTTCATCGCTCTAGAATATTTCTGGCTGCAGTCAAGCTCCCTTCTGGTTCTCCATTGTGTCAGTCTAGAATATTTCTGGCCGCAGTTTAGTTCCCTTCTGGTTGTCTATTGCTTTGATGTAGGAATATTCTGGCTGTAGTTCTAGTTCCCATCTGGTTCTCTATTGTTTCAATCATTCCTGGCTATAATCTAGTTCCCATCTGGTTCTGGCTCTCTCTTGTTCCTGGCTATAGTCAAGTTCCCATCTGGTTCTCTATTGTATCAATCACTCCTGGCTAGTGTCTAGTTTCCATCTGGTTCTCTATTGTATCAATAATTCCTGGCTATAGTTTAGTTCCCATCTGGTTCTGGCTCTCTATTGTTCCTTGCAATAGTCTAGTTCCCATCTGGTTCTCTATTGTATCAATAATTCCTGGCTAGTTTATATTTCCCTGCTAATAACTGTTTTCTCTGAGCTACAATATTTCTCATTGCAGTCAAGTGTCCTTCCAGTGAAGTACTTGCCTTGGTCTAGAATATCTGTACTTCTGATAGCATCATGGTCCCATTAAAATAGTTTAGTTGCTTCGCACTTGGACCACTTGTGTCCCCTAATGCAGCATATTTCATTTTCTATAATATTCTGTAAGAATCAGCCTTGTACCTGCTCTCGATTCACATTCAAGTTATATGTGCTTCTGTCAGAGCAATCAAGTCGGACAGTGTGTATGTCTTTGGTTGTTTTTTGGCTCAGTTTACCATTAGAGTGTGCGATTCTATGGGAGCAGCTGAGTCGTACAGCGTGTCTGTGTCTTTGGTAGGTTCCCCTGCTAGTTGGCACTGGTGAGATAACGTCCCTGCTCCACAATCGCAGAAAAATCTGAAGAAAGAAAGAAAGACACTGTAAGACAGAATTCTGACATGCTACCATGGCTGGATTAAAGGCATTGAAGACTTGCCGCAAACAGCGTGCCGCCATCTTTATAAAGTTAACTTTCCGTTGCTTGCAAGTGAAGTTTTTCTCGTTGCTACAAAATGCAGACAGTAATGAAACGTGATACCTTGTTATCTTTAGCTGAGATGTCCATCGCTGTATGGTTTGTACACTGTGCTGTGGGTATTGACCGCAGCTGTATGTACTGATTGTACACTAGTGTCTAATTACCGACGGTAGCAAGCTGTGTTGGTATTTTCTGGTATCGATGGTGGTGTCTAACACTTCTGTAACACCTTATTCGAAACTAGGTAAGTCTACCGGCATTAGACGTTCCTTTTTGCGCGAGTCTTCACACCCTTTAATAACATGAAACTACTCAAACCAAATGATAAACAACCTTCAGTTTAACCAGACATTTACTGCTAAATCTTTGGCATTAAAGGAGACAGAGCTGTACTTAAATGTTAAAAATTACTCAAAACCTTCATCATCCCACAGTAAACCATGCTGACCTACCTGTCATGTGTTACAAACTCCACCACGTGGCCTGCGTGACATCTCCTGATGCAGTTCACACAAATGGCATTTCGGTCTGTTGTGTTACAAGTTTTACACCTGAATGAGAGAGATAGAGGGAGACAGAGTAGTATGAAATCATGTGAGTGTCAGATAAAGGCATCCATTGACTCTTCTCAGAATGGTGCAAAGGTGTCAAACAGCCATTTTCAATTTTGACTCTCCATATTGATAAAGAATGAATACATGCTACAATTACTCAATTGTAAACAAAGATGTGGATGGAAAAAAAGAGCATAAGTGGATATATTTTACTGGGACATTTGTTATACTAAATGCTCTACTCAATATCGGCCAAAAAGATATATTGGCGATATCGCCCCAACACTAATTCATTCCTGTATATGTCACACATGGGATAGCTATCATAACTTGATACAGCTTTCTGACTACACACTGTCACACGACTTTGTCAATGGTGTTCTTACCTGTAGAAGTCATGCATGGGGTAACTGGTATAACTGGATATTTTATATAGACATCTGCCATACTTGACGGCCTTCTCAATGGCATTCTTGTTTCCATACACTTTGTTATCTGATGGATGAATGAAATAGAAAATCGTAAGGAAATGGTTGTAGTTTAGCTCATGAATAGTATTTGATATTAGAGGTTGCAAAGTTGGTTATCATCTGAGGGCAAATGTTCAACTAGAATAGATTGTTCTTAAGTAGACAGATTAAACTAAGGAGTTGGGTGAGTGGGAGGAGGTCATGATAATCTGATGTGAAATGTCAGCTACAAGCCATCTGGCCCAGTTCAGATTGCTTGGGATATCTACGAAACTACTATTCACACTGACCGCACAAAGTCATCCTTACGATACAAAAAAACAAACACCCCACCTCCCCCAAGCCCTCCCCCCCCCAATAAATCTCCATTGAAAGAGGATCAGCTGAATCACATGACCAAATCTGTGTTTGACTAACAGATTAACGGACAGTCAGATAGACAGCCGCAGTGTCATGTCAAATTCTCTGTTCCATTGGAATGCCAACTGAGATAAAAATCCAAAAGAACCAAGCTATTTTACATTCTTTGACTGATGCCATTTTTGTGCAATTTTACTTTCTTGGAACTTGGAACATAGTTATCGAGTGAACGTAGGATGGCAACCCGAATCAAATCATAAATCAACAGGATGGGGTACTGGATAAAAACTTTTCTGTCCTGATATGTTGATTCTTCTCTCAAATTAGTGCTTTTGTAAAGCACTGCTACTACTGACAGAGTGTCTTAAAAGGCACACCAAGAGAGTTAAAAAAAAAAACAGTTCCTACTAGAAGCAAATACTTTTCAGCAAATTAAAAAAATAATAATCATATTTTCAAATTTTGTTTGAAAAGTAAAGAAAATCAAAGTACAACTACCTTTCATATCTGGACTAACACCTGTTGCTAAACAAATGCCAGCAAATTTGTTGTTAAAAACTTGATTTCCTTCTAGTGTAGCTGTAGCATTGTTGGTGATTTCGATGCCAGCCGCTAAACCGTCAAATATTTTGTTCCTCTTCAGCTTTGGATGGCTTTGAGAGCTGATGAGAACTCCAGCTTGTGTATTCCTGAAGATCTCATTCTCCTCCAAGACGCCTAGAGAAGAAACAAGCAAACTCTTGATTAAAACCAATCTCGTCGAAAGAAAAAAAAATTACTGTATTAGATATTGTGCACAAAGACTTGAAACTGTTCCAGGTTCAAACTCTGCAGTAATGGTACTTACGAGGTAAGGTACTCACGGTACTCAGTAAGGTACTAAGGTTCACAGTACTCAGTAAGGTACTAAGGTACAAGGTACTCAGTAAGGTACGCACGAAAGAAAGAAGCATCTCAAAGGTCACGTTACTAACCACTGAGTTCCACGCAGTTGGAAAATAGTATGTATTAAAATGACAGAAGAAAAAAAAAGCCCCCAAAAAACCCCATCAAGGAACACACTTCTTTCCTACCAATTGGACAGTAAGTAAAAGGAGTATAAATGATGATCTCACCTCTTCCACCATTGAATATACAGATTCCCCCGTCCCTGCCGTCATGGATCTTGTTGTGCTTGAGGTAGGGGTTGCTGTCCGTCTTGATCCACACACCAGCCATCGCGTTATCAAATATCTCGTTATACTCTAGAACACCAAGGCCTGTAACAGAAGCGCAGAGATGGTAGACAGTTTAGGACAAGGATACATACAGTATGAGTCTTGGCACGTGAGCACTTGAACACACATTCATACATTTGGTTCTTATAATTCAACCCTGTTTCAAATATCTGATTGTATTGAACTAAATATAAAAAAAAATATAAAAAAATGTTATGAGAAGAATAAAAGAAATTACTTCCTTTTTTTAACTTTATGCCCACAAGGGTGCAATCAGCTGTTAATCAGCTGTAAGATCAGCTGATGACACTTAAAGGATTAAAACAGGTGTTCTTATATGCAAGTGTTCATATATGCAGGTGTTAATATATGCAGGTGTTAATATATGCAACTCAATATGCCAGGCCTACGTATAGCTTGTCCTTCATGAGCTACAGACTTAACTGTGGTATTCAACATCTCTTATTAGAGAGCTTACCTCCGTTGTACACCAGAATGCCGCCATTTTGCCCGCCCCAGATCTTGTTCCGTCTGATAATAGGGTTGCTCCCCGTTCTGATTTGGACGCCAGAGTACATGTGATTGAATATGTCATTTTCTTCCAAGGTGCCGTGACCGTTGTCATAGAAATAAACACCAACCTGGAGTGACGGGGGAAGTGGAAAATATATCATCATCTGAATGCATATGACCAGTAGCAAGGCCTTCAAATGATTTGAAAGTAAGAATAGCATCTCAAAATGTGGCCAAAATACCTTTTAATTAGTAGGTGTTCTTGCATTCCTGTGGCTAGCTAGTGTGATTTTTAAATGTCGGAATACTCACTCCAATAATTGAAAAGCTTAACATCAATTACACTACTACATTAAGTTCACTTCTGGTATAAACTGTGACATTCTCAGCTATCAGTTTCTCAAAAACGTACAAAAATGTAGGAATTGAAAGCAAATTAAAAAGCAAAAAAGATGCCTACAACACATGTGCTCTTCTGTCGATTTTCCAAGAGAAATGTTACCCCTGGGATGCTATCATTTTAACGATTCTATAATTGAGCAGGTAGCAGTATCCAACTTTGTGAACATGAAACAGGTAAGTGAGGTGCAATAGGTAAATCCCACCGCTGCCACCATAGTCCACATACTGACCTGCTTGCCACTGTGGATCCTGTTTCTCCTTAGCTCTGGACAGCTTCCTGTTGTGACCCAGACTCCAGCAAGTGTGTTGCTATACACCTCATT